>CM017572.1:29624507-29874623 GCA_007844125.1 Sinonovacula constricta
TTTAAGTGGCTTTGCCCTACAAGTTTTGGAGGTTGTATATTCGAATCTCAAACTTTGCGTATCGTCTTTCTTTTATCACGATTACACGAATAAAGAAAGAATTCACGAGTTCCCTCTCTTTAATATAAATATAAATATATAATAAGGCAATACTGTTGATTTTTTTGGAGTTTAATAATATCAATTAGGTTAGCATTTCTTTAAATGGTGTTTCATTTGTGAATCAATTCGCGTTAAGTGTGCTCAGTATTTTATGCCCATAATGCAAAGAACTTAACCTTGGACATTTTACCATATGAGCATGTAATTTCAAAATCACGACGTATTTAGAACTATGCCTTCAGATCTTTGGCAATGTCTTTGAGCTTTAATTATAAGACACCCACGTCTAAGACGATTTTCCTATATACCTACCTATATATCAATCATTTTGCAAACAGTTACCAATTTCAACTTCTCAACAATGCGGATGCAGTAGCTCGAAACTAGTCAACGTAAAATGAAATTGGACAAAAAATACATGTACATCGTGAGTAAATAACTATATCATTTGAATAGTAATATTTGTATTGTTATCATTGTACAGTAATATTGGCATAGTAATAATGGTACAGTATTGACAGTATAAAACAGAAACCGCATGCATGTTTTACCTCAGCTCACTAAACGATTTTTTTCTACAAGGTCGCGAAGCTGTTTCACGTATAAAAGAAATTCACTGTTTGTGTAGGTTCCGTGATTTACCTTTAACTTATTTAAGACAGAACAAAACTCCTTCAGTTAGGCACGGTGTGTTTTATCATATGTTACTAACGCAGCATTGTCTACACACTTTATAAACGGTTAAAGTTTTTGGCTGACACTAAAATCACACACAGTTGTTTTCCTATTCGGCTGGCCATTTTGTAATGTTGTGTTCTCTAAGCAGACAGTTTAACACAGTCAGCAATAAAAAACGCTTTTCATCTGAATTTCAAATAAAAAGATAAACTACATCTACTATACTACTTTTAGTACTACTATTTTTACTATTACTATTACTGCAACGCCAACTTTTTTATACAACCCCAACTACTACCTCTACTACTACTAGAAAAACTTGTATGTATATGTCACTGTATCACTGTATTTCTTAATAATTTTATAAAGAAAGTCTCTCACTTATAAATAAAACACCAATTTTCTTTTTAGTTTATTTTACATATTTGTACTCCGCGGTGAAACAAATCATAACATAAGTGCAGTGCATTAGATGCACATACGAACATCTAAAAGCAAATAAAAGTTAAAAGGGTAGAGTGTTACCCTTTTACCTAAAGCATACTTCCTAACATATATACGACATAACTTTCAATATTACTATTACACAGTGGTGCATACATTAATTAAAAATACATAGAAACCTTACTATTGAGACCACAGTGAAAATACAAATAATGACATTTACATTTGGAAATTAAAAAACAAACAAATGAATAAGTGATAAATTAAGATACATTTTGTATATGTGAAACACAGCAATAGACCAACGTTACGATCAACAATTTTAATAGTTTTCTTGACCAACTTTGGAAAATTATGAATATTTAATGCAAATATGTATCCGCTAGACTTCCTAAATGATGCACTTTTTTCAGAAACAAAACAATTGAGATTCGGCAGAAAATTATCTCGAATCTATAAAGGTTATTTTTGGCCGCCCCTAACCTCTGATTAATTTTGTTAAAACGCTTCACAATTCAAACAAGGAAAGCATCAAGGGGTGTCAATATATGTTTAAAACAAAATAATACATTGTCTGACACACAACAACGACGGACATTCGATGAGTACTCCAACTAAACATAAAACAGAATTCTGTTTCAGCAACTGGCATTTACAAAGCATATGCTGACCATTTGTATTAAATATTGTCTAAATTTAAATGAAATTAATTAAATAACGCAATGTAGATGAAATTAATTAAATTAGGCAATTTAACTTTTTTAAAATTAATTTTAGAAATATTGTACGGATAACAAATTTCAAACCCTCGTACAATACTGCTAACTGATGAGAATACTGGGGTCCGAAGTTGCCAAAATCGGTAAGTTATGTACATGGTATGAAGTTGAAGTGGTACAAATTTGTTGCCTGATAACCACTCACAACACCTCGGCCATTTCTCTGAAATAGACCTGTCTGGATACTGCCGAGTAGTTACGAATGGCATGGTAACTACAACAACGGCCCATTACCAAACTTCTAACGTCTTTCATAAAGCGCAAATGGCAGAAGACAATACAATGCTGCAATACCACAGCGTGTTTTCACAGAACAAGTGTCTCAAAGTTGCACCTGCCCGTGGAACTAAATATATACAACTTAACAATTAATTTGTTTGTTTTTTTTCTTTTTTTCTTTTTTGGTTCAAATTAGTGGTTCCTAGATTATTTCTGTTATCTTACGCAGCACATCGGTCCAATACCATTGTGACCATTGTGGAAATTAGTGATACGTCCAGCTATTTTTATAATAGAGAAAGACGACACAAATATACTCCAGAAAAATGGGAAGTACAGCCGATGTAATGGATGTACAGGTCAGCCGGAAAAGCTCTTTCCTTTATGTTTTAGCCTAAACAAGGACACGAACTCATGCGATGTCGTGAGCTCTAACGGCTCGGTCATGGTCACTCAGACAAGATTATTGTAGAGCCTTCCTAATTACAGTTTCAAGGCTTTCCACTTGGGATTGAGTAAATGAAGTAAACACGCTATAGAAGCACTTCTGGTCATCGAGGACTTTCAGCTCAGGCTGGCTAGCAACACAGTATATATCTTTTTGGTATCGAAGTTTGTCTCCAAGTTGTCGAGATTCGGGATCCCTGGTGTAGAGAATCACGAGGGTCGCTGAAAAACAAAAGTACAAATATAAGTGATAAATAATACATTTCTGACATATTTGTTTGTTCGTTCGGTTTATCGTCCCACCAACAGTATTTCAGTTATCAGAAGACGGTATTAAAGCACATATATCGCTGCCTTCACCGTGAATAGCATGCGGTGAACACATGGATTGATACCACAACCCGTCACATTATCCTGACACCGGACCAACCAATCGTGGAACTACCCGTTTTTGCTTGAGCGTTAGCAAGGGAGCTATACCATTTTTGTTTTTACGACGTCGGTATGTCGCGGCCCGGGTTCGAAGCTAGGGCCTTCCGTACCTCCCGAAGCTCTACCGATTGCGCTACAAGGTCTGGTTGACATATTTGTCTTACACTGCTGTTCTAATATCATCAATAAAAAGGTTTTGTGACAAACAGTAAAAAAATATTTTATATACGTTTGTGATTTGTCTCTACAAATAGGAGACTCTGAAAATTTCCTATGAGAATTATAAATTAAAATTTGAACATTGATGATGTTTTCGGCAAACCGAGTTTATATCGGTTAAAGCCTATTACAATGCACATGATTCTCATAAACGACACTAACTATATTAAAATTAAATATTTGTCACACACTGGAATCAATACCAATCCATCCATACCTACCTCCCAGTTTCCTGACAGCATCATATGTCGTCCTACGGATGTCCCCTTTTCCAATACCTGGCTCCAATTATCATATGTCTAAAGAGAAAAATAAAATAAAAATATTTATATTTTTTTTCGAAACCTTTTCTCTTTCAGTCAGACTCGGACGGTCTACTTTTCGCGTGTTTGTTCATTTTTAATATGCCCTTATTGTCTAGGGGCATTGTCCTATTACTGCATAAAAATCCTGCGCTGTTGTGCTTAGGTGTTGTAAGATGGTGACGTAAGACATTAAGTTATGGACTGTAAATATGATAAGGAACGCCTGAGTACAAGCACTCAAGTACTACCACTGACTGTGCATAGGAAATCGGTCCTTTCGGTCCCTTGCTGCTATTTGAAGGCAATTAATGTTGGATTTTCATTTTTGTGTGTAAAGTTTGGCTCAGTGTTTTGTGTAAACCTTTTAAAAAATGATGAAATACCACCAGTTCATATGAAGCTAAGGAAGTGCGAGTATTTACTTCAATTAAAGTCAGAGCAATATACACTTGAATGTCAATTAAGGGGTCACTCGAGAATTACCACATATATTAAAATATGAACAACCACTAGACGTTACACAAACATACAAGTGACATGTAAAAGTGAACAAACACTGAGAGGGACCATTAAATAAAAGAACTACGTTAAATTAGCTTCACGATATATCAGTAAGTAACAAAATCATGCATTGGTAACTTATAATTCTTCATGTAGTCTTGTCATTTAATTCATCCCATATGGATCCTTGCGTGTATTACCTTTGATGGACATTGTACTTTCGTTTCTCAATTCCATATTCACATGAACATGATTTTACAGCCACTTACACTTTTCTGGTCATTTTCTTGAGCCAAAAAAATAATTTCACTTACAATCACCAATTTTGTGTAGTTCTTCTAATAGAAATACTACTGCTTCTCTCTCTCTCTCTCTCTCTCTCTCTCTCTCTCTCTCTCTCTCTCTTTCTCTCTCTCTCCTCCCTCTCTCTATCTCTCTTCTAAATTCTATGTGAACATTATTTTTCAATGACGTAAAAGGAAACGTCAGCGCTTGGACATTTTTATTCAAATATTTGTCTTTTCATTGCTTCCATTTGACAAACCCATTAGGATGTGCGAGGTTAGAACTCTATAAAACCGGTTTAAGCACGCCAGTCGGTCCTTTTTGCCGACTGACCGTTCCAGTACGGTAACTGTTGTGTTTGCTCTTTTTGCCAAAGACTCACAGATTGGTTCCTACCTTTACCATAGGTTTGCATGTGAATACATTTGACCTGTACCTTTTCGGGGTTTGACATATGTTGCAATGCTCATAGGTCTTTGTCATACGCTCTTATTATTGTCTTAAAGGAGAATGTCTATAGGAGCTGGAATAAATTTCTAACTGAAAGCTTATCTGGATTCTAGCACAGGCGCAATATGTTAGCACAATACTTTAACTTAACTTGACTGGAAAATATAATTTAAGTTACCCCAGCAATAAATCGATTCAACCAAAGATCAATTCAAACTGCTATATCTTCTTATTAAATGCTGAAACATTAAATTGAAAATCTATGCAGTTTAAATACAAAGGGAACGCAAAGAATGCAAATGCAATGACATTTCTCTAGAACAACAAATTAAAAGAAGCTTTCCATTCCGATCGATGGTGTTTAATTAAAACTGTCAACTGGTGCTTACAATAACTTTGCTAAAATGAAGTTACCTGGTTGAGAACTCAACACACATAAAGATCAGTTTACAGTGAGGAATGTTGGCAATATCAGCATGTGAGTTGATCAAATGTCTCCTGACTGGTGTATCTTGAAGTGGCTGACTCAACTGTCTCATAAGTCCATCGACGAGTGTACGGTTAAAGGACTCATTCGTCTGTCCATGGCTGATGACACTAATGGTGTTGGTGAGAGGAGGATTATTCGGCACTCGTTCAATGACTGACATCCTCGGCTAAAAGGTATTACAACCACTTGAGAAAAATAGTAAAATGTTGTTAAAGGTTTAGACACAGCTTTAAAATTGACATTCATTTTTTATTAAATGCGTTATTAACTTACATAATTTCTTAGCAATAGAAATATGTCACAGTGTAATACTTATCTCTCTTTTAAACAATTAATTTATTGTCGGCGCTCGGTTGATATTGTTCAAACTGAAAATATTGATATATATCAACATTGCAAAATGTGTAGGAACATTATTGGATATATCATATTTGTTTATATTAACTTGAGTTTTGATTAGTACATCTCGTTCATGTACATGTTCAAATTTAACTAAATTCCCAACGTAACAGAAATTGGTGCCTTTAATTGGACTGATTTCTGCACGTTCTTACAATATGTATATTTACAGCTAGCTTGAAGCTAATCTGTAAAATAGTTTTCATGTAATGTTCTGGAGACGAAAATATAAACCAAGGGAGAAAACTCAAATCTTAAATAAAGTTTAACGTTCTAGTTTGTGCACACTGCATTTCTACTGGTCACCAATTTCTAGCCTACAAGTTTGAAGGCAATATTTGTAACATTTATGTGTTATGCTCCGTACTAAAATTACATGACCGGATCTGATATGTGATTCATTAAATAAATAAACATGAGTGCAATGTCTGAATTATGTTCAACAGTGAAATATATTTTAATGCAATATTAAAAAAAACAGAGATTATACGAAGGTGGCGTGTGCCTACATTTGTCCCGGATCCATGTCTAGGTGTGTTGCCATGATGGCCAAATGACACGCGGTACCAGATGATCAACATGCCGATGATCAGGGCAAACACTGCTATAGTGAGAAACACCACGAGATTCGGCATAACACCTGCAACAGAAGTGTAATATTCCATAGATGTGTCTCTCATTATATCTGAAGCTATTTTTCTTACCTGATTTTTTTAACTTTTAACGTAAAAGTACTACATATACTGTAAGCTAATGAACAAATCAAGGCATGATACCACGTTCATTGATAAATAAACATGGTATTTGTTGGACAAATATTTCCCCAAGTATAAAACATAAAGGAATCAGTTAACTGCTAATTGAGAAGTACAGGTGCATAAAACGTGATATCAAAGTCCAAGAGCTATGCAATTAAGATTTTAATCCACCTTAAGCATAGTCTGTGCCAAGCAATAATAAACACATAAGTTATAGGACTACAGAACGTTTTGGTTTATATTGTTACAGACGATTTGAATTAACGGTATTGCAGTATTACATGTAAATTGTGTTCCATGTGCCTAGTGGGTTTGTGCCGAATTCCAACACAAAATTTCAATAATAAACACAGATATATTTAATTTACAGAAGACTAACTTTTAAATAATGGGGCTGACTTCTCCTTTTGCATGACTTTAATACAGCTGTGTTGATACCATCATAATTCTACATGTTATATTTATATATTTTATACAATATATTAAGAATCTGTGAAGAAGTGATAGACCATTGGATTGCCGTACGAAAGTTACAAGATTTGGATCACAAAAAGGCACTTTTATCATTGCTTTTATAGTTTGCTTCTTAATTCATCGATAAAGTAGTTCTGGTTGTTAAACCTGACATAGATGAACTACAATAATATGGCTGCTAGATTATCATGGCTTTATATTAGATGCTTTGACCAGAATAACCATATTACATTAAACAAATATTACTTATTCAGCATAGCGTATTGTTAACGAATGAGTCTGACATATTTTATTATGATACACGTACACGCCAGATATAGATTGCAATAGTTTAGTTACAATCCCTCAGCATAATCTAATCATGGTTTGAGTCTCAACCAGTGGAAGTACATACCAAATCGTGCCCTCCAATTTTGGTGGCTATAAATGGGGAAAAGAATAAGGATAATTCAAATCTTAATACAGCAGCAAAATATGTCATGGTGACTTGCGTGTCAATTTCAAATGAGGTGTTAATCGTAATACATACATACTTTTATTGAAGGCATTGGCGTTCAAAATAGCAACTATTTCATCAACATTTTTAACTTCATTTTGTAACACTGTCTTGGCTTCTTCAGCTTTTTTTATTGTTTCTGATGTACTGCTCAATACTTCTTCTATTTTCTTTATTTAGTCGTTCATTTTGCTTACTTTATTGCTCTCTTGTATTGTTTTCTTAACATTATTTCCTTGTTGGCGTAACTTTTCTTCTAAATCAATCCTTGTATTTGATATGTCAGTATTCACCTGCTCAATTCGTATTCCATTTTCACTCAATTTATCACTGTTTTTATCTATTCTTCTTCCTATTTCCTCGAACATTCTAGTATTAATTTCTGTCATTGTTTTTAAACTTTTTTCCAGTTCACCAAATTTCTCATTTAAATTATCCACACGTCTGGTAGCTTTATCTAAAGTCATTTATGTTGAAGAAATATCGTCCAGCATCGTTTTATATTTTTCGTTTTCATTTCTTAAATCCCTTATGTCCTTTTCCATTGCCATGAGCTGTTTAGATTCATGACTGTTGTCTATGGTAGACACTGGCTGTACCTGGCCCCAACGAGAATAGACTATCTGGAAGAACACACACACCAATATAGTTACTATTGGGTTAATTAAGGGGATCCATGAATTGTTGCGTTGGTTTGTCCTGAAATCAGACAAGAAGGATCTTCTTACATAGAGATAACAATATACAATAATGAATAAAGTGTAATGATAAACATTTCTTTCTATTGTTGCTGTAAACCATTTCCTATTACACATATCTCCTCCGTTAATCTATCCACATGTCTTTGCTTGGCATCATTAACCTCTTGAAGTAGCTTTAGTACTAAATTGCATTCTATGTCATTCTTCATTTAATGTAAAGTATCCCCAATTTGTCCTTTAAGTTCACATAATTTACAACCGTTGTCCTCGACGTTTCTAATTAGTTTCTCAAATTGTCCCGTTGTATGTTCTATCATTGCTTGAATACTTTCTTCCAGCTTACCAACATCCTCCTTTAACTTATCCACATATCACAAACTTCTGTTTTAAAAGTCCGTAATTCTATCTTTTTTGCAGTTGGCTTATAGCTTACACCAATTTTGGACCAACCAATTTTGCCATTACTTTTCGCGGCTTGGTTTTCTCAATGCTCGTACATATTTAGAGATTCGTCGTCTGAGAATTACATTGTGTAACTGAAAGGTGCTATCCGAAACCATGCTTCGATCAATTGCAATTAATCAAACCTTTACCCTCTTTGTGATAATCGTGTCATAAATCTGTATATACTCGGGTTTTATTGCAAATAAAAACGATTTTGAACACAATCGCATTTATTACATGAATTGTAAATAGACACAACACGATTGGTCACCCCCCCCCCACCAAAAAAAAATAAAAATAAAAATAAAATAAAATAAATATAATCAAGTCAATAAATATAGATATTGATCCGCTTTCGCGATTAACCGGTATATTAATGGAATGCGAAATGTCCATCAATATTATGCGCGCGCATCTACAAAACGCATTTTTGGATACGCCTCCCGGACGAACAATATTCACGAAGTAAACAATGTCGCGTTTTGCGACTATTTTTTATGAGAACTATTTTCTTGCATTTAAATTTAGATAATAATTAAAGAAATAAAAACTATTTATAGTTCATGTTATAAAACAGTTATTCACCTATTAGCTGGGAAATATGCTGTTGATATTGACCGCAAAATCGCCTCGGTCAATAACGGTTGATTGTGCTTGTATAGCCCATACACATTAATGTTAGGTATATCGACAAATGTACACTCCGACTATTGTGCCGTGAGGCTTGCTTGCCAAGTTTTGGATTGGTACAAAGGAGAATTAACAAAGAGAATGATCAATAGATTTTATATTCAAACTAGCAATTGGTTAAAGGTGAAATGATATGAGAGTAATTATATAGGTGGTGTTATCTAATATATTTGATTTAAGCATTTGATGTCGAGATTGTTTTATGAAAATCCTTATTCTCAGTAAAACGTAAACACATAGCTGAATGATATATTTGAAAGTTTCCATCAAAATAACCGTTTCTTTGTGGGTACTTAACAACAAAACGCTTTAGAATTAAAATATGTAATTAGGTAATAACAAACTGTATTACCTATGTTTCTTTTTTATAACTACCTCATAGAATTAAGCATGTATGCATGTATGAATGTATGTATGTATGCATGCATGCAGGTAGGTAGGTAGGCAGGCATGCAGGTGTGTATGTAGGTAGGTATGTATGTAGGCAGACAGGTAGATAGGTAGGTAGATAGGCAGACTGGCAGGCAAGCAGACATGCTGGCTGGCAGGTAGGTAGGCAGGCAGGCAGGCAAGTAGGTATGTAGGTAGGTAGGCATGTAGGTAGCCAGGCAGGCAGTAGTTAGTTAGGTAGGTAGGTCGGTCGGCAGGCAGACAGGCAGGTAGGTAGGTAGGCAGGCAAGCAGGCAGGGCAGGTAGGTAGGCCGGTAGGTAGGGATGTAGATAGGTATGTTTGTGGGTAGGTAGGCAGGCAGGTAGGTAGGCAGGCATGTAGGCAGGCAGGTAGGTATGCAGGTAGGTAGGCGTGTAGGTTGGTAGGCAGGCAGGTAGGTAGGTAGGCATGTAGGTAGGTAGGCAGGCAGATAGGTAGGTAGGTAGGTAGGTAGATAGGTCGGTATGTAGGTAGGGTGGGATGTGTCTGCCTGATTAGGCATAATCCTCTGAGGAATTTCGTACAAATCATCAACAATACAGTTATGTTTTTCGAAATGTTTTCAACATCAATTTATGAGACTCTTCAAGATATATTTTATTTCAGAACGATCTCATAGCTCCTCCTAGAACGTAGAACATATAATATAACCAAAATTCGACGTTCTCCTAAATTCGGGGGTATAAATCTAACTCAATTTTCACTAGTTTAAAGGCTAATTTAATAAAGATATGTTCTGTTCAAAGGCGGCTGTCAGTAAAGAAATATTGTGTTGTTGCCTTTGGAAAGAGCAAACACATCGCGCCAAATATAGTTCAAGAAAAAATGTAAAATATGTAAACACAAGTGGTAAAATAACATCTATTACCAGATAGTGAATGTTCTATGCAAATAACTATTCTTCACTGTAAATATTTTGCCACAGTGGGGTTTTCCGATATTCTAAAAATAGCATTCATGGCAGGCTAGATAACATTTTCAGAAAATCGAAGAAGGACTTCAATACATAAGTGATCTGAAAGTGTGGTTATGGTTGAACCATCAATGAATAGAGAGGATTTCGGCACAATAACAGCAACGCAGACACACATTTTGTAAGTTGTTATATTGAGAGAATTTGTTTGTTTAACAAGGTTTCTCTTCTACACAGCGAATTAAGATATGGGTTTCAAGTCAATGCGAATGAGTGTCATGGTGTATCCTGATGTGACCAAAATTCGACGTTTAAGTAATCAGCATTGTTTAAGGCGTTTTTTTTTTAAAAAAAAACACCTTAAAACATAATGATAAACTACTTCAGTAACAACCTCTAGTTTTTAGCCATTGAATAGAAAATATCTTTAAACTAGTGAAATATTAGGTCAAAGCTTTAAAAACCGACTAAAAATCACAAAACTTCACGGCAGTGCTTTTATCAGGGTTAGGACAAGTTAAACAGGGATCTTTGTCTGGTCCAGAAACAAATATAGGACTGCTTCGTCTGGCCCTACCCAAACAGCAGAAGGGTTTTGGTCAAGTAGGGGATTAATCAATGACTTGTGAAAGGTCACGACCTCAAGATCAATTCTAACAGATTAAGATACATTGTTATATTGTATCCAAGCCAAATAAAAAATACAAACAAAAAAGTGGCAATAGTTCTTAGCAATAACTATAGCTTACAGAAATACGTATCGAGCTGCATGTCAAGAAAGAAAGAAAAATAGGCAGTATGTTGTTTTTTGTGGCACAATTCTCTTTATTTCGTGCAAAAGTAAGACCTGCCCCGCTCATTTATATACGCGTCGCTATAGCAACAATTTATTTGCAAATTAAACCTATTCTGGTATTTTTTCTACATACTTGAATAAGTTTTGATCAATTGCTGCACTTCAATATCAAGTAAGTCTTATTCTGTTTTCTTAAAAAACATAGTTTACATTATCAGTCCGGTTATTTCTGGATTGGGATTTGCCGGCATTTTTGCCGATACTGTGCAGCGACATTTTTATCATTATAGCACAGGGGCACTTATGAGGTTACCAAGGATTGAGCCCGGACAGTCCATTATACGGACACCGACAAGTCAGGCGTAATGCTGTCCCCTTAGCCCCGGGCGTTAGGAGGGAAGCCACTGCTACCAACTTTAAAGTCTTTGATTGGACCCGACCGGGGTTTGAACCAACGACCTCCCGATCCGCAAGCCGACGCTCTACCACATAAGCTATTGTTTCGAAATACCTTCTTTTTGAAAAAAAAACAACAACAACAACAATATTTACATCATCAGTCCGGTTATTTCTGGAGCACCGATCCTATTATATAATGTTTATAAATAATGCCAAGAATACTGTTTCCATGTTTTATAAAACGTTGCCTATTTTTAATACATATTAGTTTAATTGTCCATTGCTTATTCTGTAATCAATTGTGATGCATTGACAAATTTATTAAAGATTTGTTTAGGTTAAACTCTACATAAAACATAAGAAGACGCCAAGATCACATTGTATACATGATCTGATTCATTTTGGCACAATCTGTAATAAACGCTTTGCATTGAAACTAAATTCAATATGTTCAATATCATACAGAAACTTCAAAATATTGACATAAAAATCACCAAACTGGAAATGCTTGGTCATTAAACTTCCGTGAACTGTCCTTTGAAAAGGCAGCTAAGTTAACGATATTTACTACACTTTATTCAATAAGAGTTTGAATAGAACGCGCCAAAAGTGTTTTATTTAATTGCGGAAAGTTATCAAGAATGTCTTTTACATTTTTACTTTCTTTGCAAATATGCAAATGGGGATAGATGGGAAACAGAGTCAGGAAATGTATGTAAACTCGAAGGGAAGTAGACGTTTGTTGAGGTATACTTGTTTGTTAAGTACTTACTCTAATTATGAACAACACTTTCTATTGGCCAATGTTTACATCTTCACTTTCATGGTTATAGAATCAGCAAATTGCCCAGGAGAGCATGTCCGCCGACCCTATACAACATTTAAAGTCGGTTAAAACGTTTTGGATCAGGGCTTGGCTTCCAGCTACCACACATCACGCACTCTTATTTATTCGGTGTTTATAAAGTAAAATTCAACGCTGAAAAACGTTGGCAATATTGATTATTCAACATGAGTAACAAATTAATGTTTACTTATAATACGGTTCTGTCCCTAAATAAATATATTATGTATGGAGTAAATAAAACATTGTTTATTTAAAAATGGTTCATTGTGTAACCTTGGTGAAAGCGCCCAGTTATTGTGCCAATACCAACAGGAAAAAAAGTCGAGGACAACCCGACACAAGCAGGGAGGAATCACCTGCCAACCCAGAGACAGCGACCGATATCCAGCCAACAGGGGCCAAGTTCCAGTCAACAGGGATCAGTACCCAGCCAACTTTGGAAAATTATGAATATTTAATACAAATTTGTATCCGCTAGACTTCCTAAATGATGCACTTTTTCCGAAACAAAACAATTTAGATTCTGTAGAAAATTATCTCGAATCTATAAAGGTTATTTCTGGCCGCCTCTAACCTCTGATTAATTTTGTTAAAACACTTCACAATTCAAACAAGGAAGGCATCAAAGGGTGTCAATATATGTTTAAAACAAAACAGTACATTGTCTGACACACGACAACGACGGACATCCGATGAGTACTTTAACTTAAAATGAGCCAGAATTCTTTTTGAGCAATTGGTCATCACAAGTAAACAACGTGTGCTGCGTCATTTGTATTGCGTTATTGTCTAAATGTAAATGAAATTAATTAAATAACGCAATTTAACTTTTATAAAAAATAAAGAAATAATGAACGAATAATAGTCTTCAAACCTTCGTACACTATTGCTAACATGTGAGAATACTTGGGTCCGAAGTTACGAAAATCGCTGAGTTATATACGTGGAATGAAATTAAAGTGGTACAAATTTGTAACGCCTTATTACCACACACAACCATCGACAATTTCTCTAAAATAGACATGTGTAGATACTGCCGAGTAATTGCTAATGACACGATAACGACAACACCAGCCCATTGCCAAATGTATAAACGCATTTGATAAAGCGCACCGCGCTTCCTGGCTGAAGACAATAAATCGCTGCAATACCACATCTTGTTTTCTCAAAACAGAATTAGTAAGTGTATCAAAGTTTTGTCTGACTGTGGAACGAAATATCTACAATTTAACAATTAATTTCTTTTTTGGTTCACCTTAGTGGTTCCCAGATTATTTTTGTTATCTTAAGCAGTACATCGAACCAACGCCATTGTGGTTATTTTTTTAATGAAGTCAGCCGGACGATCTCTTCCCATTAAGTTTTCACCTAAACTAGGACTCGAACTCATGCGATGTGGGCTTTAGAAATTGCAAGTCGTACAAACTCTAACGGCTCGTCCAAATGCCTTCTGACAAGATTATCGTAGGGCATTCCAAATTACATCTTTTAGTTTTTCCACTTGGAATGGTGTAAATGAATCAAACACGCTATAGAAACAATTCTTGTCATCGAGGACTTTCAGTTCCGACTGGCTAGTAACACAGTAAATATTGCTTTGGTATCGATGACCGTCTCGAAGTTGCCGGGAATCGTGATCCCTAGTGTAGAGAATCACGAGTGTAGCTGAAGAACAAAAATACACATATGAGTAATGAATGACATATGTCTGACATATTTATTTAACATTGCTGTTCTAAAATCATAAATGAAAAGGTAATGTGAAATACTGTAAAATTTTATTTTTATATTGGTTGGCAATTTGTCTTCAATTAATTATACTACTGCAACTACTACTACTACTATTAGTAGTACTGTTATTATTATTATTATTATTATTATTATTATTATTATTATTATTATTATTATTATTATTATTATTATTATTATTATTATTATTATTATTATTATTATTATTATTATTATTATTATTATTATTATTATTATTATTATTATTATTATTATTATTATTATTATTATACTGACAATATACAATTGAACCATTTGTCACATACTGGAATCAATACCAATCCATCCATACCTCCCACTTTCCTGACAGCATCATATGTCGTCCTACGGATGTCACCTTGTCCAATACCTGGCTCCTCAGTGATCACATGTCTAAAGAGAAAAATAAAATAAATTATTTTTTTCCAAACCATTTTTTTTTTCAGTCAGACTCGGACTGTCTACTTTTCTAGCGCTTTTTCATTTTTAAAATGTCCTTATTGTCTATGGGCATTGTCCTCTTACCGCATAGAAATCCTGCGCTGTTGCGCTCAGGTGTTGTAAAATGGTGACGTAAGACATGATGACAATTTTCTACGATACATCTACCACGCATAACAGAGCGACTAAAATATAAACTTGCATAAACGTTTGACCTCGTTCACTTCTATACGTCTGACGAGCGCGACTGTTGTTTGTTCAGTTATTAGTCACTTACATTTTGGCATGTGAATGTCTGGTCCAGTGTTGTTGTTGTTGTTTTAGCTTTTAATAAGTGTTGTCATACAAAAATTCATTGACTTTCTTCTAAGCTGTTGTAAGTTTTGGACTGTAAATATGATAAGGAAAGCCTGAATACAAGCACTCAAGCACTACAGACAAGCTTACATATCACAAGTTACCACTGACTGCATGGAAATCGGTCCTTTTTGTTCATTGCTGCTATTCCAAGGCGGTTAATGTTGGATTTTCATTTTTGTGTGTGTAAAGTTTGGCTCAGTGTTTTGGGTAAACCCTTTAAAACATACTGAAATACCAACAGTTCATACGAAGCTAAGGAAGTGCGAGTCTTCTTCAATTAAAGTCAAAGCAATAAACACTTGAATGTCAATAAATGGGTCACCCGAGAATTATCACATATATAAAAATATGAACAAGAACTAGACAAATACACACGCATAACCCCTTTTCGGAGTTTGACATATGTTGCATTGTTCATAGGACTTTGTCATCTGCTCTTATTATTGTCTTAAATTAGAATATCTATCTAAACTGAAAGCTTATCTAGATTGTAGCACAGGCGCAATATGTTAGCACAATACTTTAACTTAACCTTGACTGGAATATACAATTTAAGTTACCCCAGCAATAAATCGATTCAACCAAAGATCAATTCAAACTCCTATATCTTCTTATTACATACTGAAATATTATATTGAAAATCTATGAAGTCTAAATAATAAGGGAACGCAACAAACAACGCAATGAAATTTCACTAGTACAACAAATTAAAAGAAGCCTTCCATTCCGATCGATGGTCTTTAAAAGAAGCTGTCAACTAGAGCTTACACTACCTTTGCTAAAAAGAAGCTACCTGGTTGAGAACTCCACACACATAAAGATCAGTTTACAGTGAGGAATGTTGGCGAAATCAGCATGTGAGTTGATCAAATGTCCCCTGACTGGTGTATCTTGAAGTGGCTGACTCAACTGTCTCATAAGTTTATGGACGAGTGTGTGGTTGAAGGACTCATTCGTCTGTCCATAGCTGATGACACAAATGGTGTTGGTGAGAGGAGGATTCTTCGGTACTTGCTCAGTGACAGACATCCTCGGCTAAAAATTATTAAAACCACTTGAGAAACATAGTACAACGTTGTTAACGGTTTGGACACAGCTTTAAAATTGACATTCATTTTTTTAAATGCGTAATTAACTTACATAATTAATAAACAATTAGAAATATGTCACATTGTAATACTTATCTCTCATTTAAACAATTAATTAATTGTCGGCACTCGGTTGATATTGCTCAAAATGAAAATATTGATACATATCAACATTGCATAAGTTGAAGAAATATTATTGCATATATGATGATACATCTATTTCATGTACATGTTCAAGTTTAACAAAATTCCCAACGTAACAAAAGTTTGTGCCTTTAATTGGACTGATTTTTGAATAACATTTACACTCCTTACAATATATATCTACAGCTAGCTTGAAGCTAATCTATAGAATAGTTTACATGTAATCTTCTGGAGACGAAAAGATAAGCCAAGAGAGAAATCTCAAATCTTAAATAAAGTTAAACGTTGTGGTTTGTGCACAATGTGTTTCTATTTGTCACAACCTTTCTAGCCTCCACGTTTAAAGGCAATATTTGTGACATGTATGTGTTATCCTCCGTACTAAATCACACGACCGGACGACCGGATAGACTGACGGATGTTCAAAGCGCCGACTATATGCAGCACTTCAAGACATTGTCTGTGTCGTACTTTTAATTTAAGATCATCACTGATATGTGATTTATTAAATAAATAAACATGAGTGCAATGTCTGAATTATTTTCAACAGTGAAATATTTAAATGCAATATTAAAAATAACAGAGATTAGCTATAGCTATTGCTATAGTGAGAAACACCACGAAATTGTTCATAACACCTGCAACAGAAGTACAAAACTCCATAGGTGTGTCTCTCATTATATCTTAAAGCTATTTTCCTTACCTGATTTTTAAACTTTTAACGTTAAAGGACTACATATACTGTAAGCTACCGAACAGATCAAGGTACGATACTACGTTCATTGATAAATAAACATGGTATTTGTTGGACAAATATTTCCCCAAGCTTAAAACATAAAGGGATCAGTTAATTGCTTATTGACCGAGAGGTACAGGTGCATACAACGTGATATTGCACTCAATAATTCGACAACATCAAATTCCGAGAGCTATGCAATAAGGGTTTAAATCCACTTTATGCATAGTATGTGCCAAGCAATACTAAACACATAAGTTACTCTGGCTACATAACATTTTGGTGAATTGTTTGCTGCGTGAATACCATCATAGTTCTGCACGTTATAGGTATATAGTTTTTACAATATATTAGGAATTTGTGACGCAGTGGAAGAGAACTGGATTGCCGTACGACAGTTGCATCGTTTATACCAACAAAAGGCAATTGTTATCATTTCTTTTATAGTTTGCTTCTTAATTCATCGATAAAGTAATTCTGACAAAGCAAGACGTGGTCTACAGCCAACCCGATAACTACGACAGTACCGCAATTGGAGCTTCAAATCTGATGGCCAATCTGATACCATCAATAACCCGCCTAGGCAGCTACTGAGTTCTCCATCGTCGAGCTGACCAATGACAATGATGTCACGGGCTATGAGTTTGACACGGATATCGCGAAACAACATCTCGACCTGCTCTACAAGTTGCCGATGCAAAGGTTGAAGAGAGCCGACCCGAAAAAAACTTTGACGCCGACATAAAGGATTAAGCTACCAATGTTGCATCCATTGCGAATCGGTTATAAAAAGGCACAACATTTTGTGCGACGAGTCAATGAACCTAGACTCCACGAAAACCTATTCATCATTGTAATTGTGGTCGCGGCATTAACAGCTTAATTTATGAAATACTTTCTATCTCTTGCTTAAATTATTTTGTATTTGGAAAAAAAACAATATTGATACAAACCGATAGTACACAATGGCCAAAACAAAACAAACGCAATTGACCATCATTGCGCATGGTTTTAATGTAAATAAACTGACTGGTAGACGCAGATTGAAAACCCCTTTAAAACATTGCATAAGTTAAGTTTAAACTTGGGTTTAAACATTATTTCAGTCGGAATATTTGATGAACTATATAAAACAAATTTGTTACAAGATTCATCTTATTCCTAGTAGAAACCCCGGCTGCATTAAAGATTTCATGGTTTAAAACCACATACAATTATCCATTTTTATTGCATTTTGTCTTTTTGTTATTTTTAAAATAAAGAGCTCTTATTTTTTTGGTATAAATTGTGACTTCGAGCGGTTTAATGAAATAAATTACACAGTGCGATTGTTTAAGTCAAGATTAGAGATGACATTAGTTGTCCGGTCACATTTGCCAGTTCTAGACTTCGTCATACGGTGTGTAGATTGTTTAGAGCTTTGTTGCAAGATAGCAAAAGCGTTTTAACATTTGGGAATACATTCAAACTGAATAACAAACTTGAAGTATCTGACTAGCGACTGTTACGACCGTAGTTGTGTTATTGTGACTTGTGTGACCCTACACGATGAACGGTTATCATAACATATTAGGATGTAATTATCAGTTTTAAGATAGTAATGTATTTAAGGGGTTACGTTACCAAGTAACCGTGAATTAGGATTTGTTGTTTACTATTTTTAAACACTTAAATTATATAAATATCAATACGTTAATCATCTCTGTGAAAATTTATTTACAATTATATTCGAATCACAGAATATGTGTTTAAAAGAGAGGCGTGATACGGATGTAATGGTTTACTGAATATGGAACAGATTTTGTGTTGATGTATTTTATATAAAAATCAATTTGCATAATATTAATTGGAATTTCAAAAGTGTTCGCGTTTCATGTAAATATGTTATAATCCGCCCTCTCTTATGTTACTAAGTTTAAAGCGCAAAACATCTTCAAAAGCAGATTTTGATGGGCTTGCTGACTAGATATCTTGCAGATTCTGGCCCGCAGTAAATCTGTCAGAAGAATTGTTGATGTTTTAATTGACCTTGTATTTTCTAAAACTATAAATTACTCAGTTTGATTAACCATAAACTCAATGTTCGATTGCCTTATTTCTTGAATTTGTATTTAGAATTTGTCTCAGTGTCCTTTGAGGCTAGTGGGTTATATTTTTTTAATGTGGGCCTATATTTCATTCGAGGAATGTTTATGTTAACAAGAGCTGTCGGTATACAGCTCGCTCCACCTTTCTCATGTCGTCAGCTAAATGATCTAATCTTAGCTACTACAGATCTAAACCACTACACACAATATATGTTGTTAGATAATCTAATCTTAGCTACTACAGACCTGAATCAATACACAAAACACATGTTTAAATTTTGCAGTGATAAACAGTTCTTTCCCGTTGCAGTGAGAATGGAATACAACTGTTCCAATTCTACATTATTCGACACTCAATCCTGTTTATCAACATATCTCGTTTCGTGGACAAAAAGGTTGATTAAATAAGCGAATCCATTTGATAGAATTATAATTGGAAGCTCGATTAAACATGAAGTCAGTTTAGGTTCCTTAACCGCTCCTAAAACATAGATCGTTCTCACTCGTCAGCTTTATCAAAGGTTAATCTGTGAGACACCTAGGATATAAATCAATTCCTAATTTGCTTGTTCGTTTCAATGGTGCAGGCAAGGGATGATAGTTCCTTTTGTTCATTAGGACAAACGATTATAAATAATTGCATGCTCATTGTAATGCCCAAACCTAACGAAATAGTTATTTTGTCATTCCTTTACAAATCAGACTTGCTGTTTGCTATGTAAAGTATGTATTTGCAGATCCGCACAACGACACTATTTAAATAAAAAATTCAATATGCAAAAGTGCAAAGTTTATAACACAATGCATTTAAATATACACACGTGTATAATCATCATATGGCAAGGTAAATAAAATCAACAATATGAAATTCGGTTTAATAGAACCGTACCTGGCAGCTCAATCGGCAGAGCCTCGGCTCCAGGTACGGGAGGCCCCGGTTTCGATTCTGGTTGTAAGCGTAGTAGTATCATGCCATGTGTACACGGCATGCAACACTCGATAACACGATAAGCCCAATAAACAAACAGCTAAACAGACAATATAAATTACAAAATGTCTTACTGGAAAGAAAGCATCAAATATGAGTCAGAAGCAGTTTAAGCAGCAAAAACATTCACTTGTTTATAACGTGAAACACATTGCCCAATGCCATAAACATTACATACAAATGTACACATTCAGAAACGAAAATAAGACACGGTCTTATGGGCAATGGAACATATAATTAAATTTGAATAGGTACAAGACAAAGGTGTTCGCTTGTTATTTGTAAAAGTTAAGAAAAAACTGTGCTGACACATTTAATAAAATAAAACAAACCCAACCCAATGTTGTGGCCTTGTAACGGCCAGTCATCACAAGACTGGGGCGCTTAAACCAGTTCTACAGAGCTCTAACCGCCACTTCATAAATAAAACGATCATACATATATGATGGGATAATGACAATTATGTAGTAAATGATTATCCAGTTCTTAAAAGTGCAATGTAGTCTTTCTATTATAATATATATTACACATATAACAGCTGCTTACTCTCGCTTTTTGGCTAACAAGGTATTAAACAGGTTTTTTAACAGATTGCACAATAGATATAATGTCAGGATATTTTCTGCCTTATAATACATGCCATTTGTTCAGATTGATTCTCGGTGTGTTATATTATTGCTTGAGGATCTTATAGCGTATCTTATAAACGCTTTACATTACCAACCTTAATTTTTGTTCACTGGTTTGATAATTTCATTTGTATTAAAAACATGTTTCATATGACTGGCTTGTTTCTTCATTCTTCACTATGCATGCCATTGGTTAGCTCAATATTTAAACCATTCCTAGGATTGTCTTACTTTAAACCGATTGTTGTTGGTTTATTACTCCCTTTGAACATCTATTAGCCGATGCATTTATATCGTGTTCATATTTCATTTTACTGCTGATCGCATCGGTAAGTTTCTAAATAGTCTAGTTCCCATCAGAGTTACGTTTCGTTACTTGCAAATATGTATGTAGTAAATGGGCAGTGTAAAGGAGTATTTAATTCCCAGGATAATCATCATCTTGCTTAAAGCGCATGGACATAACAGTTTTCCCTGTTGTGAGCAACGTGTAAACTTAGTACCGAAATGTACACACGTATTTAAATATCGCAACACTGTAATTCATGACAGTTAGAAATATTTAAAGTGGTTTAAGCTTCCTAGTTGGTAACTTCTCAGGTTGACCGTACCAAAACTGGGTTTCCTCTTGGATGATGTAACTGTCATATCTTTGGTTTTGTTACTTTGACATTTTAGTTTCGTGTTTGTGTATTTTGTTAAATGCTAGTTTATTTTTAGTATATGCGGTCATTCTCCTATAATCTTGTAAACTGCGCGTGTATTTGTGCATTTTGAAGTTGTAAAACGAGATATAGTAGTCCCACTGAAAACAAGATTCAAACCTATAATAAACACGAAGTGAGTGAGACTTTCTACAAATAAGTCTAGACCTACCAGGCTGCTTGCACAGTATCTCCTTGTCACTGCGATATACGTGTGTACGGTCTGCCTAGCTAGTAATCCTGTATACAGCTGTACATTTTGCAACTCGTTAGTAATCCTTGTTAATGCTATTTATCTGATGTGTTTTCTTTTTATTATTTTACTATTCTCTCTGTAACCTTAATCATCCTGTGTATGCGGGGTGTGGGCGTCACTCTGGCAATATTCTTGTTGTTCAATGTGTCCGTAAACTATCCAACAATCATTTTGTTCATTTGAAACATAATAACAGGATCAGTTGATACAGATGAACCGTCAGATTTGCAGAAGTCCGAGTCATATTCTGAATTTTACTAAAATATCATACATGTTATCTTTCAGAACGACATTTGTTAATTTGAGTTAATTAATAAGTTGCTGAACTGCTATGTGTTCCTTTAAATTTAAATAAATAGAAATTAGACTGGTCTTACCGAATTAACTTTCGAAATTAACCTCGCTACATTATTAATAAAGCGAAGACCGAAACAATCTGACAAGAAATGTAATGATTCAGAAATTAACTGACTTATTTACTCTTCGCTATTATGAGGTGACCTATAACCCTGACCCTGTCTGCTGGAAATTACCCAATGTTTCTACATGCTTGTCTTCATCTGTTTTGTCTGGTTTTTAATTTCTACCTTCGGTTCCTCTTTCATAAAAAGTGCAATCTACTTTAAAAATACTTCGAACATAAGCTATTACGTCAAAGATATCAATAAAGTATATTATAATTTAATACAGTTGAACTTCGGTTATTTGAAATCGTCGGAATTGCCGATTTACTTTGAACAATGCATGGGTTGGAATAATCCTAATTGCCTCCATTTTAAAAAAAATCCGAAATTTTGACTTGCGTAATTCTCTGCGGTAATGAGCAAGAAGCAATGCATATGCAATAACATTTTTCACTGTGAAAGATATGAAAAGTAAATTGTTGAAAAAGAAATAAATAATAGAATAAGCGTCATGTTTTCTATGTTACTCTTTACAAAATAAAAACAAATTAAAATTTATGCATGTATGTATAAAGTATTGTCGAATAGACGTCAACATGTTATTATCGTCAATAAACATACAGTACATAATGGTAACAAGCAAATATTATTAAATCACATGGTATTAAATTGTAGCTGGGTATCTCCTCCTTGCTGGATTGCTCAGCTAAAATTTCACCCGTTATATTTGCCATTTCTCAATTAAGTTGATGGAGATATCAGTCGACATTTATACCTATTCATCCTGCCAGTAGGCAGTACCACCTTGACGCAGAGAGAATACAAGTCAATCTTTAAATGGATTGTCACTCCGCCTAATTGATGATACATTATAACTGATTGTCAAACTAATCAACACGCCATATTCAATTAACAATTTCAACCAACCAATTTATGATGTCACACTCCGATGTTACAGGAGTAATCTAATTTCGCAGTTTGACAGGAGATGACAATACACAATGGCTGACCGGTGACGCGATCGGCTTTGGATAAGAAGGGTGAAGAAAGTATTAAAACTGAACGTTGATGACCAAAATTTACTTCGAATGATGCCGTAACTTTAGTTATTGCAAATAAATAATCGGAGGTTTTTTTATTAGATTATATAGGAAAAAATCGGGACCGGCCAATTACTCTGAATAATGCCTCGGCTTCGGACAAGCCTAGTTTGAATAACCGAGAGTTCAATGTTTACATCATTAAACATATCATGAAGGGAGATAACTGCAGTCAAACAATATATTAACCTAGTCGA
Organism: Sinonovacula constricta; assembly: GCA_007844125.1. NCBI lineage: Eukaryota > Metazoa > Mollusca > Bivalvia > Cardiida > Solecurtidae > Sinonovacula > Sinonovacula constricta. The sequence continues at coordinate 29,648,107 of CM017572.1, forward strand.
GCGAGTTAGGTTAACACATAACTGTTTAACGGTGCACATTTTGAGAGATTCGGCCTGTTGTGACAATTACAGCCCCTTATCGTCCTAATCGGCAATGTTTCAACGGTTAGAAAGTGGTATACTTTGTCCTTGTCCTCATAGCTATCATTATCGGTTAAAATTTTCGTTATGTAAATATAGCTACAATTTTAAAGGAGTTTTTGTCTACTTACATATCGCTCCTGTGTTTATTTGTCTGTACCAAAATATCCGAAATATAGTCTTTTCAATCATATATCAATACGCTTACTATTTTAAATAGTTTTTAAGCAAGGTATGGTGTCGTTTTACGATTTTCCAAACATGAAATCTAGGTCACTGACTACGGTTCTCTCAAAATACTATTTTAAGATTTCTTGAAAAAACAACAACACTATGTTGCGTAAACATTTAAATGTTAACTGCATAAAAGATAAATCTGATCTTCTAAAATTAAAAGTTGCTAGTTTGTTTCAAGTATTATGTACACGTACTTTTGTGGGGGTTTGATATTCGATATTCAAAAGAGCAAACTTCGTGTAAATTGTTTGGTTGAAAATAACAACAGGCAGTAGTTTTCATATTCCGCAGGCCATTTTGTAATTTTGTGTTCTCTAATCCGAAAGTTTAACACGAACTGCAAATAAAAAGTGATAAACCACATCTACTAATACTTCTTCTACTACTATTATTATTACTATTACTGCAGCGCCAACTTATTATCACATTATTTCTGTCACCTCTATTATCATCTTCAGAAACACCATCATCACACCCCAGGGGACTATAACCGTAAGTACCACTTGTATTCATTCAAGCACAATCTGCATCATCTTGTCAATTTCATGTACATGTCACTGTATCACTGTATTTCTTAATTATTTCATAAAGTAAATATCTCACTCATAAATAAAACACCAATTTTCTTTATAGTTTATTTTACATATTTGCACTCCGCGGTGAAACAAATCATAACATAAGTGTTGTGCATAAAATGCACATACAAACATCTAAAAGCAAAAAAGAAATTAAGATGGAAGGATGGTAACCTTTTGACCAAAAACATACTTTCTAACATATATACAGCATAACTGTCAGTATTACTGTTTCACAGTGATGCATACATAAATTAAGCATACATAAAAACTTTACTATTTGAACAACAATTAAAATACAAATAAAAAATAACGACATTTACATTTGGAAATAAAAACAAAATAAGTGATAGATTAATATATATGAGAAACACAGCAATAGATCAAAGTTAAAATCAACACTTTTAATAGTTTTCTTGACCAACTATGGAAAATTATGAATATTTAATACAAATATGTATCCGCTAGACTTCCTAAATGATGCACTTTTTCCGAAACAAAACAATTGTGATTCAGCAGAAAATTATCTCGAATCAATAAAAGTTATCTCTGGCCGCCCCTAAACTCTGTTTGCTTTTTTTTTTTTTTTTTTGTTAAAACGCTTTACAATTCAAACAAGGAAAGCATTGGTCCACCGCATCAAAGGGTTTGTAATATATATTTAAAAAAATAAAAATAATACATTGTCTGACACACGGCAACGACGGACATCCGATGAGTACTTTAACTAAACATAAAACAGAATTCTGTTTCAGCAACTGGCATTTACTTAGCATATGCTAAACCAGTTGTATTATATATTGTCTAAATGTAAATGAAATTAATTAAATAACGCAATGTAAATGAAATTAATTAAATTAGGCAATGTAACTGTTATAAAATTAATTTAAGAAATATTGTACGGATAACAATTTTCAAACCCTCGTACAATACTGCTAACAGAGGAGAATAGTGGGGTCCGAATTTGCCAAAATTGGTAAGTTATATACGTGGTATGAAGTTCAATTGGTACAAATTTGTAACGCCTGATTGCCACTCGCAACACCTCGGCCATTTTTCTGAAATAGACCTGTCTGGATACTGCCGAGTAGTAACGAATGGCACGGTAACTACAACAACAGCCCATTGCCAAATTTTTAACGTCTTTTATGAAGCGCACATGGCAGAAGACAATAAAATGCTGCAATACCACAGCGTGTTTTCACAGAATATGTGTCTCAAAGTTGCCCCTGCCCGTGGAACTAAATATATACAATTTAACAATTAATTTTTCTTTTTCTTTTTTGGTTCAAATGAGAGGTTCCTAGATTATTTCTGTTATCTTAAGCAGCACATCGGTCCAATACCAATGTGACCATTGTGGAAATTAGTGATACGTCCAGCTATTTTTGTAATAGAGAAAGACGACACAAATATACTCCAGAAATATGGGAAGTACTACCGATGTAATAGATGTACAGGTCAGCCGGAAGACCTCTGTCCATTACTTTTTCGCCTAAACAAAAAAGACGAACTCATGCGATGTCTTGAACTATAACGGCTCGGCCATAGACAATCTGACAAGATTATTGTAGAGCCCCCCTCATTACAATTTCAAGACTTTCGACTTGGGATTGAGTAAATGAAGTGAACAAGCTATAGAAGCACTTCTGGTCATCGAGGACTTTAAGCTCAGGCTGAGTAGCAACACAGTATATATCTTTTTGGTATCGAAGTTTGTCTCCAAGTTGTCGAGATTCGGGATCCCTGGTGTAAAGAATCACAAGGGTCGCTGAAAAACAAAAGTACAAATATAAGTGATAAATGATATATTCCTGACATATTGTTTGTTTGTTCGGTTTATCGTCCCAACAACTGTATATCAGTTATCTGGAGACGGTGTCCTTTTGAAGCACATATATTGCTGCCTTCACTGTGAATAACATGCGATGAACAACACATGGATTGATACCACACCCCGTCACATTATACACCGGGCCAACCAGTCGTGGAACTACCCTTTTTTGCTTGAGCTATACCACTATTGTTTTTACTACTGCGGTATGTCGCGGCCCGGGTTCGAAGCCGGGGTTTTCCGTACCTCCCGAAGCTCTACCGATTGCGCTACCAGGTCTGGTGGACATAATTGTCTTACACTGCTTTTCTAATATCATAAATGAAAGGGTTATGTGAAAAACAGTAAAAGTTTATTTTATATAGCTTTGTGATTTATCTCTACAGATAGGAGACTCTGAAAATTTCCTATGAGAATTATCCATTAAAATTTGAATTGATGATGTTTTCGGCAAACCGAGTTTATATCGGTTAAAGCCTAATACAATGCACATGATTCTCCTAAACGACACTAACTATATGAAATTAAAATATTTGTCACACACTGGAATCAATACCAATCCATCCATACCTCCCAGTTTCCTGACAGCATCATATGTCGTCCTACGGATGTCACCTTGTCCAATGCTCTGGTCTGGCTGCTCAATGATCACATGTCTAAAGAGAAAAATAAAATAAAAATATTTATATTTTTTTCTAAACCTTTTTTCTTTGAGTCAGACTCTGACGGTCTACTGTTCGCGTGTTTGTTCATTTTTAAAATGTCCTTATTGTCTTGGGGCATTGTTATATTACCGCATAAAAATCCTGCGCTGTTGTCCTCAGGTGTTGTAAGATGGTGACGTAAGACATGATGACAAACTTCTACTAGAAAGCTATCACGCATCATAGAGCGACTAAAATACAAACTTGCGTTTAACGCCGTTCCCTTCGTTACGTCTGACGTGCGCGGGATATTGGTGTTTTTGGCTCAGCTTTTTGTCACTAACATTTTGGCAAGTGAATGCCTGGCCCAGTGTTATTGTTTTTGTAGATTTTATAAAATGCCGTCATACAAAAATTCAATGACTTTCCTCTAAACTGTTGTAAGTTATGGACTGTAAATATGATAAGGAACGCCTGAGTACAAGCACTCAAGCACTACCACTGACTGTGCATAGGAAATCGGTCCTTTCGGTCCCTTGCTGCTATTTGAATGCTATTAATGTTTGATTTTTATTTTTTGTGTGTAAAGTTTGGCTCAGTGTTTTATGTAAACCTTTTAAAAACATGATGAAATACCACCAGTTCATATGAAGCTAAAGAAGTGCGAGTCTTTACTTCAATTTAAGTCAGAGCAATATACATTTAAAGGTCAACAAGTGGATCACCCGAATCAATAAAATATGAAGAAACACTAGACAATACACAAACATACAAGTTACATGTGAAAAATGAACAAACACCGAGATGGACCTTTACACAAAAGAACTACGTTAAATTAGATTCATGATATATTAGTCAGTAATAAAATCATGAATAGGTATCTTTATTCCTCATGTAGTTTTGTCATTTAATTCAACCTATAAGGATCGTTGTGTTTATTACCTTTGATGGACAGTGTTTGTTTTGGTTCTTCTATTCCATATTCACATGAACATGATGTTACAACCACTAACAATTCTCTGGCCATTTGCTTGAGCCAAATCTAATTTCACTTACAATCACCAATTTTGTTTAGTTCTTTTAATAGAAATACTCCTACTTCTCTCTCTCTGCCTCTCTCTCTCTCTCTCTCTCTCTCTCTCTCTTCTAAATTCGATGTGGACATATTTTTAATGACGTTACTACTTTTGTCATAACATATAAAAGGAAACGTCAGCTCTTGAACATTTTTATTCAAATAGATCGGTTGTCTTTTCATTGCTTCCATTTGAGAAACCCCCCAGGAAGTGCGAGGTTAGAGCTCTATACAACCGGTTTCAGCACCCCAGTCGGTCCTTTTTTGACGACTGACCGTTCCAATACGGTAACTGTTGTGTTTGCTCTTTTTGTCAAATGACTCACAGATTGGTTCTTACTTTTACATTTGGCTTGCATGTGAAAACATTTGTCCCCCGCCTTTTCGGGATTTAGTATACGTTGCAATGCTCATAAGACTTTGTCATCTGCTCTTTTTACTGTCTTAAATGTCTATCTCAACTGAAAGCTTATCTGGATTCTAGCACAGGCGCAATATGTTAGCACAATACTTTAACTTAACCTTGACTGGAATATACAATTTAAGTTACCCCAGCAATTAATCAATTCAACCAAAGATCAATTCAAACTGCTATATCTTCTTATTACATGCTGAAACATAAAATTGAAAATGCAGTCTAAATACAAATGGAACGGAAAAACACAAACGCAATAAAATTTCTCTAGTACAACAAGTTAAAAGACGCCTTCCATTCCGATCGACGGTGTTGAATAAAAGCTGTCAACGTGTGCTTACAATAACTTTACTAAAATGAAGTTACCTGGTTGTGAACTCCACACACATAAAGATCAGTTTACAGTGAGGAATATTGGCAATATCAGCATGTGAGTTGATTAAATGTCTCCTGACTGGGGTATCTTGAAGTGGCTGACTCAACTGTCTCATAAGTCCATCGACGAGTGTGCGGTTAAAGGACTCATTCGTCTGTCCATAGCTGATGACACAAATGGTGTTGCTGAGAGGAGGATTATTCGGCACTCGTTCAATGACAGACAGCCTCGGCTAAAAGGAATTACAACTACTTGAGAAAAATAGTAAATGTTGTTCAAGGTTTGGACACAGCTTTAAAATTGACATTCACTTTTTTAATGCGTTAAACAATAGAAATATGTCACAGTGTAATACTAATCTGTCTTTTAAACAATTAATTTATTGTCGGCACTCGGTTGATATTGCTCAAAATGAAAATATTGATACATATCAACATTGCAAAAGGTGTGGGAACATTATTGGATATATCATATTTGATGATATTAAATTGAGTTTTGATTGATACACCTCTTTCATGTACATATTCAAGTTTAACTAAATTCCCAGCGTAACAAAAGTTGGTGCGTTTAATTGGACTGATTACTGCACAGCATTTAACCTCCTTACAATATTTATCTACAGCTAGCTTAAAGCTAATCTATATAATAGTTTTCATGTAATCTTCTGGAGACGAAAAGATGAGCCAAGGGAGAAAATTCAAATCTTAAAAAAAGTTTAACGTTGTGGTTTGTGCACACTGTATTTCTACTTGTCACAACCTTTCTAGTCTCCAAGTTTGAAGGCAATATTTATAACATTTGTGTGTTATGCTCCGGACTAAAGCACACGACCGGATGACCGGATAGACTGACGGATGTTTAAATGCAGCACTTCAAGACATTGTCAGTGTCGTACTTTTAATTTTAGGCCATTATTGATATGCGATTTATTAAACAGTGAAATATATTTTAATGAGATATCAAAAATAACAGAGATTATACAAAGAGGGCGTGTGCCTACATTTGTCCCGGATCCATGTCTTGGTGTGTTGCCATGATGGTCAAATAACATGCGGTTACAGATGATCCAAATGCCGATGATCAGGGCAAACACTGTTATAGTGAGAAACACCACGAGATTCAGCATGACACCTGCAACAGCAGTGTAAAATTTCAAAAGTGTGTCTCTCATTTTATCAGAAGCTATTTTTCTTACCTGATTTTTAAACTAATAACGTAAAAGTACTACATATACTGTAAGCTAATGAAAAGATCAAGGCATGATACTACGTTTATTGATAAATAAACATGGTATTTGTTGGACAAATATTTTCCCAAGCTTAAAGCATAAAGGAATCAGTTAATTGCTTATTGACCGACAGGTACAGGTGCATACAACGTGATATTGCACTCAATAAAAATTCGACAACATCAAGTTCCGAGAGCTATGCAATTAAGGTTTAAATCCGCTGTATGCATAGTATATGCTAAGAAATACTAAACACATAAGTTACTAGGGCTACAGAACATTTTGGTTTATATTGTTAGAGACGATTTGAATTAACAGTATTAAATGTAAATTGTGTTCCATGTGCCTAGTGGGTTTGTGCTGAATTCCAACACAAACATTCAATAATAAACAAAGATATCCAATTAACAGAAGACTAACTTTAAATACTGGGGTTGACTCCTCCTTTTGCGTGACTTTAATACACCTGGTTTGCTGCGTGAATACCATCATAGTTCTGCATGTTATAGGTATATAGTTTATACAATATATTAAGAATCTGTTTCGCAGTGATAGAAAATTGTATTGCCGTACGAAAGCTACATAGTTTGGATCACAAAGGCATTTTTTATCATTGCTTTTATAGTTTGCTTCTTAATTCATCGATAAAGTAATTGTGACTTTTAAACTCGACATAGATGAACTACAATAATATGGCTGCTAGATTATCATGGCTTTGTATTAGATGTTTTGACCACAATAACCAGAATTACATTAAACAACTATAACTTATTCAGCATAGTGTATTGTTAACGATTGAGTCTGACATATTTTATTATGATACACTTGCACGCCAGATATAGATTGCAATAGTTTAGTTACAATCCCTCAGCATATTCGAATCATGGTTTGAGTCTCAACCAGTGGAAGTACATACCAAATCATGTCCTCCAATTTTGGTGGCTTTAAATGGGGAAAAGGATAAGGATAATTCAAATCTTAATACAGCAGCAAAATATGTAATGGTGACAAGTGTGTCAATTTCAAATAAGGTGTTAATTGTAACACATGCTTACTTTTGTTGAAGGCATTGTCTTTCAAAAAAGCAACTATTTCATCAGTATTTCTAACTTCATTTTGTAGCACTGTCGTGGCTTCTTCAGCTTTTTTTGTTATTTCTTCTATTTCCTTTATTTTGTCATTTATTTTGCTTACTTCTTTATTGCTTTCTTGTATTGTTTTCTTAACATTATTTTCTTGTTGGTGTAACTTTTAAATCAGTCCTTGTATTTGATATGTCAGTATTCACCTGCTTAATTAGTTCTCCATGTTCAATCAATTTATCACTGTTTTGATCTATTTTTCTTCCTATTTCCTCGAACTGTCCAGTATTACTTTTTGTCATTGTTTTAAAACTTTTTTCCAGTTCACCAAATTTCTCATTTAAATTATCCACACGTCTGGTAGCTTCATCTAAAGTCATTAATTTTGAAAAAATATCGTCTGGCATCGTTTTAACTTTTTCGATTTCATTTCTTAAATCCCTTATGGCCTCTTTCATTGTCATGAGCTCTTTAGTTGCATAACTGTTGTCTATGGTAGACACTGGATGTACTTGACCCCATCGAAGATAGACTTTCATGAAGAGTACACACACGATTACAGTAACTATTACGTTAATTATGGGGATCCATAATTGGTTTGTCCTGAAATCAGACAAAAAAGACCTTGATACATAGGGATAACAATTTACAATCATGAATAAAATGTAATGAAAAACAAAAGCCGGAAATATTAGAATATTAAATTGTGGTCTTACATAGCGGGACAATATTTAACAGAAACGGCATCGATTGAATGGACAGTATGGTATACAATGTACTCACTAAGCTAACTAGGCCGCTTGTAAAGCCATTATTTTTCTTGCTCACATGCCTTTATACCCAGTTAACAATACAGTACATAATTGAATGTCTATGAGCGTAGAAATAAAGGTATCCGACTGATCAAATCAATAAGAAAATACGACAAAGTCCTATGAGCATTGCAACATATACACAAATTTAAAAAGGCAAAGGACAAAGGTGTTCACATGCAAGCCAAATATAAAAGTAAGAACACATTTGTGATAAGTCATCAAACAACAAAAGCAAACCCAAACGTTACCGCCTTGGAATGGTCAGGCGACAAATGGGAATAACGGGGATGCTTAGGCTAGCTTTACAGAGCTCTACTCTCACACTGCCTGTGAGGTTTCTCAAATTGCCTACTTATATTAGTGAGTATAAGGCCGAACTTAATCTGTCAATAATAAGAAATTGTTGATCACATAATAAGTCGACTACGGACAGTTTAATGGAATTTGCCAAACACAACGTCCCCATTTTTCTTTAGCGGGCCTACCAGTCGTCCATGTCTGTTCGCGACTTAGATTTCTCAATCCTATTAGCTTCGGTCATGTCATATTGCTCGCCGACTGAGTATTCGGATCGGGAACTGAAGTAAAGCAAGTCAACATAAAGATCGACTGAAACAGGGAGGTAAAAACAACCAGGCGTATTGAACACAAAATACATAATACAAAAGAAGTTTCAGTTTGAATAAGCGACAATTACAGGACAGGACCGTACTTTATCCACCAGTAATCAATATACATGTGCAGTATGTATTTCATTACTAGGTCGATAGCTAATGATTTCCCTCATTCACTTGGTGCTAAAATGCCTTTCTTTTGTGAAGGATTGATATATGCATTAATTTTATTGTTCTTTACTCGAATGCTCACAGTTTATTAAGTATTCTATTGGTTTATTCAGCTTTATTTAATATGAATTACCTTGCCTGTAGATAATATTTGTTTATCTTTAACTTAACTATAGAACAGCTTAATCTAGAAGTGCCATTGTTTTACCATAACCCTGGTCATTTACCTCGTGACGTAGATAAACAGAAGACTTAAATATATCATGGACATGGAAAAGTTTATTTAGATTTCATTTTATGCATGTCTGTTTTCAGTTAATGAGCTGTAATTGTCTGTTAAAGGTACATGCAATGTGGGATTAGAATGTTATCACAATACCGTTTACTTTCCTGCTTCCGGTTGACCAAGCCCCGGTTTAAAGAGACAAAAGATAACAACAATACAAATGACATGAGACAGAACTTAATCGACTAATGTCACTCGTTGCAACTTTAACATTTGAATGGCAGTAAAAGCGTTTGTCTATTTGTCTGTATTTGTGATCCATTACATTACCCTGTGTGCTTGGGAATGCCATATGTTTTTTTCTTTCTTGTCGTTTCGTATTTGCTTTCCAGCCTTTGTTTGTTACTATTTGCATAGAGTACAGTCTTTTATTAATGATCTAATTCGAAACAAACATTATCCGCTTATAATCATACTTATGAAGATTATTATTTAGTGCTGTTGGTTTGTTTCTCAAATAAAACATTTCGTCGCAGAAATAACTATAAATAAAAGCATTTCCCATTCTACATGTTCTGTAGGCGTCGTGCTTGTTTAGCCAATATTTAGGATCGTGATCAAAAGATCAGCGCGATATACAGGTCTTTCCAGTTGAGTATGTCAGTATATGTATGAATATGATACCAACAAACCAACTGGCTGCTGACAAGAAAAAAATAATATATTACGACTTATTGACAATTGTTACATGATATATGAATTTATTTACAGTTAACACGTAATAAAATATGCTAAGTTATTAATTGTGTAATATACAGTAATTAGTTTAGGATATATATTTGAATTAATAATTGTGTTCTATGTTTTTATCATTCTAATAGATAATAAGAAAGGAATCTATCAAAATTTCCTCAGATATTTAAATTTAATCCATCTCTAGACAGTCAAACAGGGTAAATGGGTAACATTGTGCAACTCTTCTTATACGTTATAACAATTATAAGAATAAAACAGGTTTTAAAGTAAAGAACTGTGTTTTATATAGTATTCATCATAAAATTGACAATCACATTTTATATAAAAGAACATTGGAATTATAATATAATATGATGTATTTATGTGTTATAATTTATCTTGTTTTAGCTAGCACACCTGCTTTAGGCATATTTTTTTCTTTATGATATTTTAATGTTAATCAACTGGTAAGAATAGCCGATATTGGAAACAAGAACAATGGATGTAGATCAATTGGTAGTAGACCAAATGAGAATAGACCAAATGGGAGTAGACTAAATGAGAAAAGACCAAATGGATGTAGACCAAATGAGAATAGACCGAATGGATGTAGACCAAATGGGAGTAGACCAAATGAGAATAGACCAAATGAGAGAAGATCAAATGATAATAGACCAACTCAGAGTAGACCAAATGAGAGTAGATCAAATGGGAGTAGACCAAATGGGTGTACGCCAAATGGGTGTAGACCAAATGAGTGTAGGCCAAATGAGAATAGACTAAATGTGAGTATACCAAATGAGAATAGACCAAATGGGAGTAGATTAAATGGGTGTAGACCCATTGAGAATAGACCAAGTCGGGTAGACCAAATGGGAGTAGACTAAATGATAATAGACCAAATGGGAGTAGACCAAATGGGAGTAGACCAAATGAGAATAGACCAATTGGATGTAGATCAAATGGGAGTAGAGCAAACGGGAGAAGACCAAATGGGAGTAGATCAAATGGGAGTAGACCAAATGAGAATAGACCAAATGGAAGTAGACTAAATGAGAATAGACCAAATGGGAGTAGACTAAATGAGAATAGACTAAATGGATGTAGACCAAATGGGAGTAGACCAAATGAGAATAGACCAATTGGGAGTAGACCAAATGAAAATATACCAAATGGGAGTAGACCAAATGGGAGTAGACCAAATGAGAATTGACAAAATGGGAGTAGACTAAATGAGAATATACCAAATGGGAGTAGACTAAATAGGAGTAGACCAAATGGGAGTAAACTAAATGAGAAAAGACCCAATGTGACTAGACCAAATGAGAATAGACCAAATGGATGTAGACGAAATGGGAGTAGAGCAAATGGGAGTAGATCAAATTGTAGTAGACCAAATGAGAATAGACCAAATGGAGAATACCAACTGGGAGTAGACCAAATGGGAGAAGACTAAATGAGAATAGACCAAATGGGAGTAGATCAAATTAGAATAGACAAAGGGGGAGTTTACCAACTGGGAGTAGACCAAATGGGAGTAGACTAAATGAGAATAAACCAAATGGGAGTAGACTAAATCGGTGTAGACCAATTGAAAATAGACCAAGTGGGGTAGACCAAATGGGAGTAGGTCAAATGGATGTAGACCAATTGAGAATAGACCAAGTGGGATAGACCAAATGGAAATAGATTAAATGTGTGTAGATTAAATGGGTGTAGACCAATTAAGAATAGACTAAGTGGGTTAGACCAATTGGAGTAGACTAAATCGGTGTAGATTAAATGGACGTAGACCAATTAAGAATAGACCAAGTGGGGTAGACTAAATGGGAGTAGACTAAATAGGAGCAGACCAAATGGGAGTAGACTAAAAGAGAATATGCCAATTGGAGTAGACTAAATGGGAGTAGACCAAATGAGAATAGACCAAATGGATGTAGACCAAATAAGAATAGACTAAATGGGAGTAGACCAAATGAGAATATACCACATGGGAGTAGACTAAATGGGAGTAGACCAAATGGGAGTAAACTAAATGAGAAAAGACCCAATGGGACTAGACCAAATGAGAATATACCAAATGGATGTAGACGAAATGGGAGTAGAGCAAATGGGAGTAGATCAAATTGTAGTAGACCAAATGAGAATAGACCAAATGGGAGAATACCAACTGGGAGTAGACCAAATGGGAGAAGACTAAATGAGAATAGACCAAATGGGAGTAGATCAAATTAGAATAGACAAAGGGGGAGTTTACCAACTGGGAGTAGACCAAATGGGAGTAGACTAAATGAGAATAAACCAAATGGGAGTAGACTAAATCGGTGTAGACCAATTGAAAATAGACCAAGTTGGGTAGACCAAATGGGAGTTGGTGAAATGGATGTAGACCAATTGAGAATAGACCAAGTGGGATAGACCAAATGGAAGTAGATTAAATGTGTGTAGATTAAATGGGTGTAGACCAATTAAGAATAGACTAAGTGGGGTAGACCAATTGGAGTAGACTAAATCGGTGTAGATTAAATGGACGTAGACCAATTAAGAATAGACCAAGTGGGGTAGACTAAATGGGAGTAGACTAAATAGGAGCAGACCAAATGGGAGTAGACTAAAAGAGAATATGCCAATTGGAGTAGACTAAATGGGAGTAGACCAAATGAGAATAGACCAAATGGATGTAGACCAAATAAGAATAGACTAAATGGGAGTAGATCAAATGAGAATATACCAAATGGGAGTAGACTAAATGGGAGTAGACCAAATGGATGTAGATCAAATGGGAGTAAAGCAATTGAGCGTAGATAAAATGGGTGTACACCAAATGAGAATAGACCAAGTAGGGTAAAACAAAGAATATATCAAATTGAGGGGTGTGTACATCAAATTTGAGTAGACCATATGGAGTTAGATCAAGACCAAATACGAATACATCAAATGAGAATAGACCAAATGGGTGTAAACCAAATGGGAGTAGACCAACCATAGGCATATTTTTTTCTTTATGATACTTTAATGTTAATCGATTGTTAAGAATTGCCGATATAGGAAACAAGAGTAGACGAAATGGATGTAGATCAATTGGGAGTAGACCAAATGAGAATAGATCAAATGGTAGTAGACCAAATGAGAATAGACCAAATAAGAATTGATCAATTATGAGGATACCAAATGAGAATAAATCAAATGGGAGTAGAACAAATGAGAATAGACCAAATGGGAAAAGACCAAATGAAACTGGATAAAATGAGAGTAGACCAAATAGGTGTAGATCAATTGGAAGTAGACCAAATTAGAATAGATCAAATGGGAGTACACCAAATGAGAAGAGATCAAATGGGAGTAGACCAAATGAGAATAGATAAAATGGGTGTAGACCAAATGAGAATAGACAAAATGGGTGTAGACCAAATGAGTTGAGACCAAATGGGAGTAGACCAAATGAGAATAGATCAAATGGGTTGTAGGCCAAATGAGAATGGACCAAATTGGAGTTGACCAAATGAGAATAGACCAAATGGGAAGTAAATCAAATGGGTGTAGATCAATTGTTAGTAGATCAAATTAGAATAGATCAAATGGGAGTAGACAAAATGAGAATAGATCAAATTGGTGTAGACCAAATGATAATAGACTAAATGAGTGTAGACCAAATGGGTGTAGACCAAATGAGAATAGACCAAATGGATGTAGACCAAATGGGTGTAGACCAAATGATAATAGATCAAATGGGAATAGACCAGATGAGAATAGATCAAATGGGAGTAGACCAAATGAGAACAGACCAAATGGGAGTAGACCAAATAAGAACAGACCAAATGGGAAGTAAATCAAATGGGTGTAGATCAATTGTTAGTAGATCAAATTAGAATAGATCAAATGGGAGTAGACAAAATGAGAATAGATCAAATTGGTGTAGACCAAATGATAATAGACTAAATGAGTGTAGACCAAATGGGTGTAGACCAAATGAGGGTAGACCAAATGAGAATAGAGCAAATGGGAGTAGACCAAATGGGAATAAAGCAAATGGGAGTAGACCAAATGACAATATACCAAATGGGTGTAGACCAAATGAGAATAGACCAAATGGGGTAGACTAAATAAAAATAGATCAAATGGAGGGGGCTAAATCAAATGAAGTAGACCATGTGAAGTTAAAATCAAATAGATGAAATCGGAGTAGACCAAATGAGAATCGATCAAATGGGAGTAGACCATATGGGAGTAGACCAAATAAAAATGGATCAAATGGGAGTAGACCATATGGGAGTAGACCGAACGAGAAGTGATCAAATGGGAGTAGATCAAATGAGAATAGACCAAATGGGTGAATACCAAATGAGAATAGACCAAATGGGGTAGACTTAAAAATAGAGCAACTGGAGGGGGCTAAATAAAAAGAAGTAGACCATGTGGAGTTAAAATCATATGGGAGAAGACCAAATGAAAATGGAATCAAATGGGAGTAGACCATATGGGAGAAGACCAAATAAGAATAGATCAAATTATGAGAGTAGAATTGTTAAGAATTTCAACTTTTAAAGTTTTCGTAACATTGTATTCTGTAATATAACTCTCTGAACTTGGAACATTGTGTTAGAAACTATTCTACGACGACCAGAATTAGTTAAGCTGATAAGGATAGGGTAGCAAAGGTAAAACTTAGAAAAGTTTCAGAACGCCGCATCTACTGTCCATATAGTCTATAATTACAAAGTATCGATGTCCGACTTCACTAACTGTGTTCCAGTCATTCAATATCATGTTCAATCTTATACTTTACCACTTTAGCTGGGAGGTCACCTTAAATGTCTTTGAATAAAGAAGATATTTTTGGAGCGTTTGAATCTGGTTTGGAAAACGATTAGTTACCACCCAGTCAACTGCCTGCTTTTTGAGGAGATAATGCAATGAAATGGGACTAATAGCTGTGAGTAAATACATATTTGTCTGTCCATTACGATGTCCAACAGATTGCCACAGTTTACTTAAATCAAATGTGCAAGCCTGAGACAATATTATGTATGCTTCTTGTGACTGTTTTGTAGATAAGACAGTAACAGGACAAATTATTCTGCTACTTCCCTTCATTAAGCGTTGCAAATCAGACGTCCTGAAAATTGACCTATTACGTGTTTCTTAAATCTTCATAACATCTTTTTGATTGTATGTATTGAGGTTTAACTCGTATTTTAAATTAAGATAACGATTATTTCATCAAAGCCTTGGCCATATTCAATAATAGACAAGATTGGAACAATATACACGCAAAATGTAATTTTTTTACTAGAAAATCGTCGATTTGACGAGTTTCTAAGTTTGTCAGCTGCAACTGGCTGAAGTATTGTAGGATCAAAATGCTATTACATACTCTCTATTTTCCTGCCCGTGATGGTAACTGGCTTCTCTCCGGTACGTTGTGTCTTCTTTCGGTGAGGATTTGCTACGCTTCATGGTCATTTGTCCTTCCTCTCCGATGTCTTCCGATTTTTGTCTAACTAAAGCGAAACCAAAAGTTTAACGATAACCGATGAAAGACATTCCGAATCATTACGGCTAAGTTTTGACTGGAAAAAAGCCAACATCTTAATATATATATATGAGAA
Source organism: Sinonovacula constricta (assembly GCA_007844125.1). NCBI lineage: Eukaryota > Metazoa > Mollusca > Bivalvia > Cardiida > Solecurtidae > Sinonovacula > Sinonovacula constricta. Next base: position 29,663,824 of record CM017572.1, read on the forward strand.
AGGTTGAACAAACTTTATCTCTAACTTCACCTGACTACCGTTTTAAACAAAAGAAGGAAACAAAATGACAAGAAAATGTGATTCAGAAATACCTTCTGCTGTCAGCTGGGGACTGACCGCAGTGTTATGGGTATCGGTCGCTGTCTGCTGGGGACTGACCGCAGTGTTCTCGGTATCGGCCGCTGTCTGCTGGGGACTGACCGCAGTGTTCTGGGTATCGGCCGCTGTCAGCTTGGGATTGACCTCAGTGTTCTGAGTATCGGCCGCTGTCAGCTGGCGACTGACCACAGTGTTCTAGATATCGGCCGCCGTCTGCTGGGGATTGACAACAGTGTTCTGAGTATCGGGCGCTGTCAGCTGGGGACTGACCACAGTGTTCTGGGTATCAGCCGCTGTCTGCTGGGGACAGGCTACAGTCGTCTGGGTATCAGTCGCTGTCAGCTGGAGATTGGTCACAGTCGTCTGGGTATCGGTCGCTGTCGGCCTGTCCTCGCCTTTTTGCCTATTTGTTTCTATGATTTTTGACTTCACTCCTTGTTGATAAACCAGTCTATCGCTGAAATGGAAGCATGTACTTTTAAAAATCGATGGCGGTGAGTTTGAAATGAATTAGATATAAAATTTATGGTATTTTTTAATTTAAGCATTTATATTAACAATAAGGAACTGATGATATAATAATTAGGCACAATAACGGAGCGCTGTTACAGTAGTTACACAATTGCCAATTTTTAAATAGACAAAGTTAACAATTACTCTATCCGTAATTTATTTGTTTGGGGACAGATTAACATTATAATTAAACATTATTTATGTGTTATTCATGTTGAATAATCAATTTTGCCAGCTTTTTCAGCATTGAATTTACTTTTATAACAAAGATCAAATAAGAGTGAGTGAATGTTGAAGATGCAAACATTGACCAACAGAATGTGCTGTTCATAATTAGTTCAAGTACTTAAGAAACAAGAATGCCTCAACAGACAAACGTCTACTTCCCTTCCAGTATGAACATAAAATGCAGCTTACTAACATTTCTTGAGCCTGTTTTCCATCTATCTCCATTTGCGTATTTGCAACGAAAATGACGAACATTCTTGACAATTTTCCGCAATTTAACAAAACACTAATTTGGTGAGATCTATTCACACTTTTATTTGATGAAGTGTTGTAAATAATTGTTCACTCAGATGGCTTTTACAAGGACTGTTCACGGAAATGTAGGACAAACAAATTACTAAAAAGCATTTCCAAACTGGCGCTTTTTATGTCAATCGTATTTTAAAGTTTCTGTGCGATAACATATTTAATTTTTATTTCAAAGCAAAGCGTGTCCGCAACTTTTGGTATCATGGTCTGGTATCAGCAGTGGGACTGGAGTGACCTAAATAACTACCCAGGTAAGTACATAACGGTCAAGGGCGCGAGATCCTGAGACTATCCTTACATTGTCTACAGAAACTGTGCATTCAGCTTTCTCGTAACCCGGGACAATGCAGCAAGCGACACAGTTCAATAAAAAGTACACACTACTAACAGATAGAAACAAGTAGAACAAAATCCGACCATATTAACTCAGGACAATCACCACGAGGACGCCCATTTTACTGAATTGTTTATACTTTGTCCTAAAATTGTTAAAAACAATTGGATTCATATACAATAAGAAACAGTAGGCAATGATATGTTATGATTTCAAACATTCGCATGGGATGATCTGTGTATGATGAAGACATAACCTTAAATATTTCTAATGGGATTTGGCTTCTAATTACCTTTGAGTGTCATCGTGCTGTTGGCTATTAGATTTATTTTGGCCCTTACCTTGATCTATCGATTTATCTATTCCACTGAAATTTAACCAACACTGTCTATTAGAAGACTAAATGACGCATGTAACTGACAGAACATCGATGTGGTCAGGAAAACTTAATATTATATCCTGTTAGCTTTTATATAAATTATTCAATAAAAACAATCTGGACTTACTTGACTGCTTACACATTGTGACTCTTTATTTACCTGGCTACATAAAATCATACTGACTTAAAGAAAAGACTCAAACAGTATTATGAGATTATGTCATGATTTAGAAAAATATCGCCAATTATCGCAGACAGGTAGACTAGCAAGGTGAGAACCAAGAAGGTATAATGTTAAATAAACTCACTGACAAGCAAGGAGGAAAAAGGGTCTATACCCAAGAGTCAAATCAAGGGTATGATGTTGGTCACGATCAACCCACTCAATATCACATACAACTGCTCATATGATCGCAAAACTATTTTCCGTATCTCTGAAATAAAACAACAAATCTCTAACTGAGCAAAATCATGTTGAAGCATAGAAAAGAAAAGGATGACTAATTACATACAGTACGCTAACTAATACTCGAATGTTAATGAAGTCATACCGCTAAATGCCCGATTTTCCCTTTAAATTATAATAACTTTATAAGTTGTATAAGCCAATACAGCGATTACCGTAACATGCAGGGCGCCAATGACGTAGTGGTAGATTCGCCGATTTTACCTCATCTGACTGCTAAGCCTCTCACCGCGTGCGTTCGAGTCGCGTTCGGGATAATTGTGGGTGTGAAAACTACTGCGTTTTTTTAAGCTATTAATGGAATATCATTCACGTTGTGTGCTTCACCTCAACACAATAGAATGTGTCCGATTTACTCAAAGAATAAAGCTTGGAGAATCAAACCACGAGTTAATGTGCTTTTACTGAAAGGAACCTTAACCTTTGTCAATACTGTGCATTTGAAAAATGGTGACTTGCTGATCTAACCATTTATGGCGGGTTTGACACCATTTATAGCGGATTTTAAACTATTTATGGATGCTTTGACACTATGTATCACAGATTTGGCACCATTTATGGCTGATTTTTAACTATTTATGGCTGATTTGAAACCAGTTGTGAATGATTTTAAACTATTTATGGCTAATTTGACACTATTTATGGCTGCTTTGACACTGTGCACAAGTATTGTGATGGTTATTTTTATAAATATATATATAAATATATATAACGAAGTAATAAAAAAAACAGTTATGAGTTATGATTTAGAGCATGCAATGAGTGCAAACTATTCATAATTGTTGTTAAATGCATTTTTGCACAAACAATATTTTTTTAAGATTTCAATCTCAGGGGCCAAAGCTAAGTCAATTTTATAAAATTACTCTCGAGTTTGTTATTTTAAGTTTTACTTCTATATGTTAATGGCAGACGTTGTAAAAATGTATAAAATATTTCCCTTCTAGCAACTAGCAATTAACTTTTTTCCTGTGTTAAAACACCAACTGATGTCAGAAAATGAAGTCACTTTAAATGGTCCAACCTGACCACAAATTGAGTAAATCCTTAAATGTTTCACTCTACAATTCGTTTGAATTACAAATGAAGAGTACTTTTGCAGCATCGCATTTCTCGGCAAATATTGGTGTAATGTGTACGAAACAAATTGAGTACGAAAACTTCAAATTGAGTACGAAAACGGCCGAGAGAAAAATCCGTTTTTCATGAAATTTTAAGTCTATTCATAAAAGATACTGATTGCATACGATTCATTAAAAAATAGTTGAAAGTTTCATCTTTACTAAAATTAAAAACCAGATATTTAACCAAATCTTAGCTCGATTCCTTTTTTTTTTCAGGGACGAAGTAACTCTTACTAACTGTGCCATTCCGCATGACGAAGGAGTTACCTCCCTTGCAGCTACGAGACCACTTCTCTATTCCGGAACAAAAATATATATGTTTACGTGAGAAAAGAGTCAAACGTTTGCAATTTCTTATTTAAATATTGATTTTCCTCTTAAATAACAATAGTTTTACCAGCGTTTAAGGCCTATGACTTAAAATATTCAGAAACTTAAATTTTGGAAACTATTTTCTGTCATTCTTTTCGAGATCTAAAATGTCATAAATGTGAACTTTGACCTATTTTCAAGACGTAAATTAAAATATTTACATTCTGAGTGCTTGGATTTAATCACAGAGCAGCGTAATGTAAAGTGGGGGTAATGAGGTCAGATTTTCACTGATTTTCCAAAGTTATCTCCCCTGCGCGGTTGTTGCTATTGACAGTAGACTATACAAACCGTACACAACAACACAAAGCCGTTCGAACGAATTCCCTCAATATATCGACTTACAAACTGTGTCTGTGTCTTTGTTATTATCCAAGGTGACGAAATCCTTCCGTTTTATTCATAGACGGTCCCACCATAGCCACACGTTCAGATCACATATGTATTGAGGTCCTTGCTCAATTGTCCGAAAATCTAGCCTGCCATAAATGCTATTTTTAGAATATCGGAAAACCCCACTGTGGAGAAATACATTTTCTAAAACTTAAATACTATCTTTAAATGACATTAGTAATTAATATTTACAATGACGAATAACAAATCAATTTACATTGAACATAGACTATCAAGTAATAGATGTTATTTTATCGTTTATGTCTACATTTTTATTGGAATTATTTTCGGCGCGATGTATTTAAATAAGAAGCAGTTAGAAGGCTTGGTATGACGTTATTATTTGGACAGCTAGAATGGCAGCAGATCGGAATGGTAAGTGTTTTCACTTTTTTCTCATATAATATGAAATGGTACATGTGTGTCATTTAAATAATTGTTTGAGACCGTTTGATCTACTAATTGGAACAACAAAGAACTAACAAAGTATTCTTTGACCAGGACCAGTCTGAAATTAATATCCAGGTGTGACCTTAATTCGACGTAATAAAGTCTATTTGTCTTTGCCATTTCTACCTTACCTACCTACCTATATCCATCCCTCCCTCCCTCCCTACTTACATCCCTCCCTACCTACCTTCCTCCTTCCCTAAACCTGTCTATCTCCTTACCTCACTCACTCACTCCCTTCCTCCCTCCCTTCCTACCTACCTACATATCTCCCTCCCTACCTCCCTCCCTCCCTCCCTACCTATATCTCTCTCCTTACTAACATCCCTCCTTCCCTCTCTCCCTATCTCCCTCTTTCCCTAACTACCTCCCTTCCTCCCTGCCTAAACCTTACTGCCTACCTCTCTCCCTCCCTACCTCCCTTCCTCCTTCCTTCCTCCCTTCCCTACCTACATCCCTCCCTCCTTCCCTCCCTACACACCTACCTGCGTTCCCTTCTTGATGCCTACGTACCTGCCTCCCTAACTTCCTAACTCCCTCTCTACCTACCTACTTATGTCCCTCCCTCCCTACGTCCCCAAACAGCCTCCCTACCTACCTCCCTCCCTCCCTACTTACCTACGCCCTACCTATATACCTCCCTTCCTACCTACATCCCTATATACCTACCTACCTACCTACCCACCTTTCTATCTACCTACCGACCTTCATACATACCCCATTATCTCCCTGTCTACCTGCCTACCTCCCTATCTATCTACCCCCCTCTCTATCTATCTACATACCTCCATATATACCTACCTACCTACGTCTCTTCCTCCCTACCTACGTACCTCCCCCTGCCAACATCCCTACCTACGTAACTCCCTCCCTCCTTACCTCTCAACCTACGTACCTTTCTCCTTCCCTCCCTACCTACTTCCCTTCCTACGTACCTCCCTACATTCGCACCTCCCCCCTCCCTACCTACGCACCTACTTCTCTCCCTACCTCTCGACCTACGTACTCCCTCCTTCCCTCCCTCCTTCCCTCCCTACCTACGTACCTCCCTCCCTACCTCCCTACCTCTCTACCTACCTCCCTATCTACCAACCCACCTTTCTAGCAACCTACCTACCTACCTACCTCACTATCTACCTCCCTACCTAAATGTCTACCTACCCACCTCTCTATCTACCTCCCTACCTCCATATATACTTACCTACCTACCTAATTACCTCCCTGCTTACGTATCTCCCTCCCTACCTACGTACCTACCTACCTACGTACCATCTCTACCAACCTCCCTACCTAACAACCTCCCTCCCTTCCTACCTCTCAACCTACGTACTCCCTCCTTCCCTCGCCCCCTCCCTGCCCCCTACCTGCATACATGTGCTGTACAACACTACCAATATCTTCTATAATACCACTTAACATCTTATGAGGACACAGTCCTGATAACCGAATTCGGCATTTTCCGTAAAGGTTAGCACTGGATTTTGTAAGATAAACTTTCGACACAATTCGTTTCTGTAACAATAAATAGGATAGTTAGTGTAATTAATAATCATCACCACTAGTCACAACTTGCTTGTATTACTAACTTTCAATTGTAATCACAGGGGCAGTCTTATTCAGGAGGACTTCTAGCTGAAGCAAACATACCCACATAGTGGCCTGGATTTGATTAGTTTTCATTTCATTGACTAAACCTTTGCACAAAGACAACAGTTTACCACTTTAAATACTGATTTAAAACCTCTGTAGTTTACGTTACTGATATCAAACATTTTAGGGTTACTCGTTGGATATAAAATTACAAAGCTTCATTTTGATTACCTTTCCAATGCCATGCCCAAAAATGGTTAAAAAAATAACATATAACAATAATGGTTCATTTAGTGAAAGGTGCATAGAGCCGTCAAATAAGCATTAAGGCTACTTTAAAAAATGAGCTTTTAAGCAAAATACATTTTCTGCACAGACAAAGCATCATCAGATAATTTTTTTGAAAAGGTTTTTTCATATTCTGTGTTTAGACATGCAGAGAGTACGCGATCTCCTCCGAAAAGTCCGCATGAACATGTGTGACCCTGACACGGTCGCGGGGGAGAATGTCTTGCTACTGGGGCTCTCTGGGGCAGGAAAAAGTTCCATATTGAACACCCTCAATTCGGCGCTGACCGGTAAATATCGACCTTGGCTGCGGGCCGGGCATGGCAGTGGACAGACAAACACCATCGAGCTGATCAGGTAAGAGCCTACATGCTTCTTGCATAACAAAGAATATTTTGTACTGTGTTGGATGCCAGTCGCATAACACAATCATGGTTTTCGCGTGCATCTATATGTAGTAGACAGTATTCAGTGCATGTACAGCAGTACTTCGTTGCCTCGATCACGTATAGCTTAATTTCAGTGAATAAGTAATTACTTTTCCAAAAGTACATAAGCGCAAATGTGCAATATCATCACGACAAACAAATAGACATAAACTAAAATCTCTTGTTTTCTTCCAATGTTTGCATGTAAGTAACAGACACACAAAAATAAATAAAAAAATAAATAAATAAAAAAAACGACGTTTACCGAATTACGGCCCGTACTTTATCAGGGTTAGAAGTTGCGCACAACAAACTTTGCCCATACACAGTTTAAAGTGATCGTTCCATATATATAAGCGTCGCCTTCCAGCGTTGCCAATGAGAATAGGTTATTATTAATAGCAAACTAGGTCAACAAGGCGTTGCGCGCTTGTTTGCAAAGACAATCCATATTTAATGTCATCTTTGATCAGGGATGGTTTGCACAAAGCTTCTCCTGGAAAAAATAACGCGACTCATTTTTGTAGCTCTTTAATGATATTTGGCCATTATTTATAGTAATTTTCACTGATGGGAATGACATACATTTTATGTAAGTTTGTTTAAAAAAAATGTCACAATACATTTGTTTTGTCTAATATTAATTAAAACAAGTAAACAAGTCAAACAAGACTAGAAAGAAGAAATAAAGACAGTGCTAATGTTAAGGAACAGTTGGTCCGAATTTATTAATAATCCTATATAATAATTTAGCATGAGTAGTTTTGTGAAATGTTTATTTTTATTTCGTTTGAAATTGTTTGTGAACATTAGGCTACAAGCAAAGTGTTATGGTAAGAAATACAGTCAACTCTCGTTATCTCAAAATCGGTTATCTCAAATTTCCGGTTATGTCAAACTTTTTTCAACGGTCCCGTTTTTTCCCTATATTTTCTATATAGTTCGACTCCGTTTAACTCAAATTCGGATGTGTCAAATTATCGGATATATCAAACTAAATTCTTTGTCCCCACACATATAAAACTGTTGAAATCAGTTGGTCTATCTCAAACTTCAAATTGCTATAAGATGCAAAACGGCAACAATAGTGATTTTCACACCTACCGTGAAACTCGCGAAGATTTGGGCGCGAGTTTTATCGCCAATTATCGGCAATCAGGATGTCACGTAATTAAGAGAAGAGGTTAATCGATTATTATTTAATTCGTTAATCAATTAACGCTGATTAAAGTGTTTCAGTTTGTACTTGTTGTTGTTACAGTTTTTGAGAACTTGCTAACACGGCCTTCTCAACTTGTAAATAAAATGAGAGGTCGCGTTAGTGATAACGAAGAATATTAAATTACATTGTAAAAATTCTAATAACACTTTAAACATGCAAAACCACACAAACTTGCAGAAACAAAGGTTACAGTGGCAGATATAACAAGGAATTTCAGTCTTTACCAGTCATCGTGTAGCAGGTAAAATTTTTAAGATTTACACAAACTATCCTTAAATTCGGATAATTCAAACTTCGGATATGTCAAACTATTTTCCACGTCCCTTGAAATTTGAGATAACGAGAGTTGACTGTATTATCAAGTTACATTACAGCTTTGACACAGTATCAAGTTACATTACTGCTTTGATAAGTATCAAGTAAAATTACACTTTTGACACAGTATCAAGTTACATTACTGCTTTGATAAGTATCAAGTTACATTACAGCTTTGATACAGTATCAAGTTACATTACAGCTTTCATACAGTATCAAGTTACATTATAGCTTTGATACAGTATCAAGTTACATTACAGCTTTGATACAGGATCAAGTTACATTACAGCTTTGATACAGTATCAAGTTACATTACAGCTTTGATAGAGTATCAAGTTACATTACAGCTTTGATACAGTATCAAGTTACATTACTGCTTTGATACAGTATCAAGTTACATTACAGCTTTGACACAGTATCAAGTTACATTACAGCTTTGACACAGTATCTAGTTACATTACTGCTTTGATACAGTATCAAGTTACATTACAGCTTTGACACAGTTTCAAGTTACATTACAGCTTTGATACTGTATCAAGTTACATTACAGCTTTGACAAAGTATCAAGTTACATTACTGCTTTGACAAAGTATCAAGTTACATTACTGCTTTGACACAGTATCAAGTTACATTACTGCTTTGATACTGTATCAAGTTACATTACAGCTTTGACAAAGTATCAAGTTACATTACAGCTTTGATACAGTATCGAGTTACATTACTGCTTTGACACAGTATCAAGTTACATTACCGCTTTGACACAGTATCAAGTTACATTACACTTTTGACACAGTATCAAGTAACATGACATCTTTGACAAAGTTTCAAGTTACATTACAGCTTTGATACAGTATCAAGTTACATTACTGCTTTGATACAGTATCAAGTAACATTACTGCTTTGACACAGTATCAAGTAACATAACAGCTTTGACACAGTATCAAGTTACATTACAGTTTTGATACAGTATCAAGTTACATTACTGCTTTGATACAGTATCAAGTTACATTACAGCTTTGACAAAGTATCAAGTTACATTACAGCTTTGACACAGTATCAAGTTACATTACAGCTTTGATAGAGTATCAAGTTACATTACTGCTTTGACACAGTATCAAGTAACATGACATCTTTGACAAAGTTTCAAGTTACATTACTGCTTTGACACAGTATCAAGTTACATTACAGCTTTGACACAGTATCAAGTTTCATTACTCCTTTGATACAGTATTAAGTTACATTACTGCTTTGACACAGTATCAAGTTACATTACTGCTTTGATACAGTATCAAGTTACATAACAGCTTTGACACAGTATCAAGTTACATTAATGCTTTGACACAGTATCAAGTTACATTACTGCTTTGACACAGTATCAAGTTATATTACTGCTTTGATACAGTATCAAGTAACATTACTGCTTTGACACAGTATCAAGTTACATTACAGCTTTGACACAGTATCAAGTTACATTACAGCTTTGATACAATAACAATTTAAATTACTGCTTTGATACAGTATCAAGTTACATTACTGCTTTGATACAATAACAAGTTACATTACTGCTTTGATACAGTATCAAGTTACATTACTGCTTTGATACAGTATCAAGTTACATTACAGCTTTGACAAAGTATCAAGTTACATTACAGCTTTGACACAGTATCAAGTTACATTACAGCTTTGACACAGTATCAAGTCACATTACAGCTTTGATACAGTATCAAGTTACATTACAGCTTTGATACAGTATCAAGTTACATTACAGCTTTGACACAGTATCAAGTTACATTAAAGCTTTGATACAGTATCAAGTTACATTACAGCTTTGATACAGCATCAAGTTACATTACTGCTTTGATACAGTATCAAGTTACATTACAGCTTTGACAAAGTATCAAGTTACATTACAGCTTTGACACAGTATCAAGTTACATTACAGCTTTGATAGAGTATCAAGTTACATTACTGCTTTGACACAGTATCAAGTAACATGACATCTTTGACACAGTATCAAGTTACATTACAGCTTTGATACAGTATCAAGTTACATTACTGCTTTGATACAGTATCAAGTTACATTACTGCTTTGACACAGTATCAAGTAACATAACAGCTTTGACAAAGTATCAAGTTACATTACAGCTTTGATACAGTATCAAGTTACATTACAGCTTTGATACAGTATCAAGTTACATTACTGCTTTGATACAGTGTCAAGTAACATTACTGCTTTGACACAGTACCAAGTAACATAACAGCTTTGACAAAGTATCAAGTTACATTACTGCTTTGATACAGTATCAAGTTACATTACTGCTTTGATACAGTATCAAGTAACATTACACTTTTGACACAGTGCCAAGTTCAATTACAGATTTGACACAGTATCAAGTTACATTACTGCTTTGATACAATATCATGTTACATTACAGCTTTGACACAGTATCAAGTTACATTACTGCTTTGATACAGTATCAAGTTACATTACAGCTTTGATACAGTATCAAGTTACATTACTGCTTTGACACAGTATCTAGTTACATTACAGCTTTGATATAGTATCAAGTAACATTACTGCTTTGATACAGTATCAAGTTACATTACTGCTTTGATACAGTGTCAAGTAACATTACTGCTTTCACACAGTATCAAGTAACATAACAGCTTTGACAAAGTATCAAGTTACATTACAGCTTTGATACAGTATCAAGTTACATTACTGCTTTGATACAGTATCAAGTTACATTACTGCTTTGACACAGTATCAAGTAACATAACAGCTTTGACAAAGTATAAAGTTATATTACAGCTTTGATACAGTATCAAGTTACATTACTGCTTTGATACAGTATCAATTTACATTACTGCTTTGATACAGTATCAAGTAACATTACACTTTTGACTCAGTGCCAAGTTACATTACAGATTTGACACAGTATCAAGTTACATTACTGCTTTGATACAATATCATGTTACAATACAGCTTTGACACAGTATCAAGTTACATTACTGCTTTGATACAGTATCAAGTTACATTACAGCTTTGATACAGTATCAAGTTACATTACTGCTTTGACACAGTATCTAGTTACATTACAGCTTTGACACAGTATCAAGTTACATTACTGCTTTGATACAGTATCAAGTTACATTACTGCTTTGATACAATATCATGTTACATTACAGCTTTGACAAAGTATCAAGTTACATTACAGCTTTGATACAGTATCATGTTACATTACAGCTTTGACACAGTATCAAGTTACATTACAGCTTTGACACAGTATCAATTAACATTACACTTTTGACACAGTATCAAGTAATATTACTGCTTTGACCCAGTATCAAGTTACATTACTGCTTTGATACAGTATCAAGTAACATTACTGCTTTGACACAGTATCAAGTAACATTACACTTTTGACACAGTATCAAGTAACATTACTGCTTTGATACAGTATCAAGAAACATTACATTTTTGACACAGTATCATGTAACATTACAGCTTTGATACAGTACCAAGTTACATTACAGCTTTGACATAGTATCAAGTTACGTTACAGCTTTGACACAGTATCAAGTTACATTACAGCTTTGATACAGTATCAAGTAACATTACAGCTTTAGCAAAGTATAAAGTTACATTACAGCGTTGACCCAGTATCAAGTTACATTACAGTTTTGACATAGAATCAATTTACATTACACCTTTGCCATAGTATCAAGTTACATTACAGTTTTACTCAGTATCAAGTTACATTACAGCTTTGACAAAGTATCAAGTTACATTACAGCTTTGACAAAGTATCAAGTAACATTACAGCTTTGACACAAAATCAAGTTACATTACAGCTTTGACAAAGTATCAAGTTACATTAAAGCTTTCACATAGTATCATGTTACGATCCAGTTTTGACACAGTATCAAGTTACATTACAGCTTTGACAAAGTATCGAGTTACGTTACAGCTTTGACAGAGTATCAAGTTACATTACAGCTTTGACACAGTATCAAGTTACATTACACCTTTGATGAAGTATCAAGTAACATTACAGCTTTCACACAGTATCAAGTTACATTACAGCTTTGAGACAGTATCAAGTTACATTACAGCTTTGACACAGTATCAAGTTACATTACAGCTTTGACTATGTTTTAAGTAACATTACAACTTTGATGAAGTATCAAGTTACATTACAGCTTTGATACAGTATCAAGTTACATTACTGCTTTGATACAGTATCAAGTTACATTACTGCTTTGACACAGTATCAAGTAACATAACAGCTTTGACAAAGTATCAAGTTACATTACTGCTTTGACACAGTAGCTAGTTACATTACAGCTTTGATATAGTATCAAGTAACATTACTGCTTTGATACAGTATCAAGTTACATTACTGCTTTGATACAATATCATGTTACATTACAGCTTTGACACAGTATCAAGTTACATTACAGCTTTAATACAGTATCATGTTACATTCAGCTTTGACACAGTATCAAGTTACATTACTGCTTTGACACAGTATCAAGTAACATTACTGCTTTGACACAGTATCAAGTTACATTACCGCTTTGACACAGTATCAAGTAACATTACACTTTTGACACAGTATCAATTAATATTACTGCTTTGACACAGTATCAAGTTACATTACTGCTTTGATACAGTATCAAGTAACATTACTGCTTTGACACAGTATCAAGTAACATTACACTTTTGACACAGTATCATGTAACATTACTGCTTTGATACAGTATCAAGAAACATTACACTTTTGAAACAGTATCATGTAACATTACAGCTTTGACACAGTACCAAGTTACATTACAGCTTTGACATAGTATCAAGTTACGTTACAGCTTTGACACAGTATAAAGTTACATTACAGCTTTGATACAGTATCAAGTAACATTACAGCTTTAGGAAAGTATCAAGTTACATTACAGCGTTGACCCAGTATCAAGTTACATTACAGTTTGGACATAGTATCAAGTTACATTACACCTTTGCCATAGTATCAAGTTACATTACAGTTTTACACAGTATCAAGTTACATTACAGCTTTGACAAAGTATCAAGTTACATTACAGCTTTGACACAGTATAAAGTTACATTACAGCTTTGACAAAGTATCAAGTTACATTACAGCTTTGACAAAGAATCAAGTAACATTACAGCTTTGACACAAGATCAAGTTACATTACAGCTTTGACAAAGTATCAAGTTACATTAAAGCTTTCACATAGGATCAAGTTACGATCCAGTTTTGACACAGTATCAAGTTACATTACAGCTTTGACAAAGTATCGAGTTACGTTACAGCTTTGACACAGTATTAAGTTACATTACAGCTTTGACACAGTATCAAGTTACATTACACCTTTGATGAAGTATCAAGTAACATTACAGCTTTCACACAGTATCAAGTTACATTACAGCTTTGAGACAGTATCAAGTTTCATTGCAGCTTTGACACAGTATCAAGTTACATTACAGCTTTGACAATGTTTTAAGTAACATTACAACTTTGATGAAGTATCAAGTTACATTACAGCTTTGATACAGTATCAAGTTACATTACTGCTTTGATACAATATCATGTTACATTACAGCTTTGACACAGTATCAAGTTACATTACAGCTTTGATAAGTATCATGTTACATTACAGCTTTGACACAGTATCAAGTTACATTACTGCTTTGACACAGTATCAAGTAACATTACTGCTTTGACACAGTATCAAGTTACATTACAGCTTTGACACAGTATCAAGTAGCATTACACTTTTGACACAGTATCAAGTAATATTACTGCTTTGACACAGTATCAAGTTACATTACTGCTTTGATACAGTATCAAGTAACATTACTGCTTTGACACAGTATCAAGTAACATTACACTTTTGACACAGTATCAAGTAACATTACTGCTTTGATACAGTATCAAGAAACATTACACTTTTGACACAGTATCATGTAACATAGCAGCTTTGACACAGTACCAAGTTACATTACAGCTTTGACATAGTATCAAGGTACGTTACAGCTTTGACACAGTATCAAGTTACATTACCGCTTTGACAAAGTATCAAGTAACATTAAAGCTTTGACAAAGGATCAAGTAACATTACAGCTTTGACAAAATATCAAGTAACATTACAGCTTTGACACAGTGTCAAGTTACATTACAGCTTTGATACAGTATCAAGTAACATTACAGCTTTAGCAAAGTATCAAGTTACATTAAAGCTTTGACAAAGTATCAAGTTACATTACAGTTTTGACATAGTATCAAGTTACATTACACCTTTGCCATAGTATCAAGTTACATTACACCTTTGATGAAGTATCAAGTAACATTACAGCTTTCACACAGTATCAAGTTACATTACAGCTTTGAGACAGTATCAAGTTTCATTGCAGCTTTGACACAGTATCAAGTTACATTACAGCTTTGACAATGTTTTAAGTAACATTACAACTTTGATGAAGTATCAAGTTACATTACAGCTTTGATACAGTATCAAGTTACATTACTGCTTTGATACAATATCATGTTACATTACAGCTTTGACACAGTATCAAGTTACATTACAGCTTTGATAAGTATCATGTTACATTACAGCTTTGACACAGTATCAAGTTACATTACTGCTTTGACACAGTATCAAGTAACATTACTGCTTTGACACAGTATCAAGTTACATTACAGCTTTGACACAGTATCAAGTAGCATTACACTTTTGACACAGTATCAAGTAATATTACTGCTTTGACACAGTATCAAGTTACATTACTGCTTTGATACAGTATCAAGTAACATTACTGCTTTGACACAGTATCAAGTAACATTACACTTTTGACACAGTATCAAGTAACATTACTGCTTTGATACAGTATCAAGAAACATTACACTTTTGACACAGTATCATGTAACATTACAGCTTTGACACAGTACCAAGTTACATTACAGCTTTGACATAGTATCAAGGTACGTTACAGCTTTGACACAGTATCAAGTTACATTACGGCTTTGACAAAGTATCAAGTAACATTAAAGCTTTGACAAAGGATCAAGTAACATTACAGCTTTGACAAAATATCAAGTAACATTACAGCTGTGACACAGTGTCAAGTTACATTACTGCTTTGATACAGTATCAAGTTACATTACTGCTTTGACACAGTATCAAGTTACATTACAGCTTTGACACAGTATCAAGTTTCATTACTCCTTTGATACAGTATTAAGTTACATTACTGCTTTGACACAGTATCAAGTTACATTACAGCTTTGATACAGTATCAAGTAACATTACAGCTTTAGCAAAGTATCAAGTTACATTAAAGCTTTGACCCAGTATCAAGTTACATTACAGTTTTGACATAGTATCAAGTTACATTACACCTTTGCCATATTATCAAGTTACATTACAGTTTTACACAGTATCAAGTTACATTACAGCTTTGACAAAGTATCAAGTTACATTACAGCTTTGACACAGTATAAAGTTACATTACAGCTTTGACAAAGTATCAAGTTACATTACAGCTTTGACACAATATCAAGTTACATTACAGCTTTTACACAGTATCTAGTTACATTACAGCTTTGACAAAGTATCAAGTAACATTAAAGCTTTGACACAAGATCAAGTTACATTACAGCTTTGACAAAGTATCAAGTTACATTAAAGCTTTCACATAGTATCAAGTTACGATCCAGTTTTGACACAGTATCAAGTTACATTACAGCTTTGACAAAGTATCGAGTTACGTTACAGCTTTGACAGAGTATCAAGTTACATTACAGCTTTGACACAGTATCAAGTTACATTACACCTTTGATGAAGTATCAAGTAACATTACAGCTTTCACACAGTATCAAGTTACATTACAGCTTTGAGACAGTAACAAGTTACATTACAGCTTTGACACAGTATCAAGTTACATTACAGCTTTGACAATGTTTTAAGTAACATTACAACTTTGAAGAAGTATCAAGTTACATTACAGCTTTGACAAAGTATCAAGTTACATTACAGCTTTGAAACAGTTTCTATTTACATTACAGCTTTGACAAAGTAGCAAGTAACATTACAGCTTTGACACAGTATCTAGTTACATTACAGCTTTGACAAAGTATCAAGTAACATTACAGCTTTGACACAGTATCAAGTTACATTAAAGCTTTGACATAGTATCAAGTTACATTACAGCTTTGACACAGTATCTTGTTACATTACAGCTTTGACACAGTATCAAGTAACATTACAGCTTTGACAAAGTATCAAGTAACATTACAACTTTGACAGAGTATCAAGTTACATTAAAGCTTTGACATAGTATCAAGTTACATTACAGCTTTGACACAGTATCTTGATACATTACAGCTTTGACACAGTATCAAGTTACATTACAGCTTCGTCAAAGTATCAAGTTACATTACAGCTTTGACACAGTATCAAGTTACATTACAGCTTTGACAAAGTATCAAGTTACATTACACCTTAGACACAATATCATGTTACATTACAGCTTTTACACAGTATCTAGTTACATTACAGCTTTGACAAAGTATCAAGTAACATTACAGCTTTGACACAAGATCAAGTTACATTACAGCTTTGACAAAGTATCAAGTTACATTAAAGCTTTCACATAGTATCAAGTTACGATACAGTTTTGACACAGTATCAAGTTACATTACAGTTTTGAAAAAAGTATCAAGTTTCATTACAGCTTTGACACAGTATCAAGTTTCATTACAGTTTTGACATAGTATCAAGTTACATTACACCTTTGACATAGTATCAAGTTACATTACTGATTTACACAGTATCAAGTTACATTACAGCTTTGACAAAGTATCAAATTACATTACAGCTTTGACATAGTATCAAGTTACGTTACAGCTTTGACACAGTATCAAGTAACATTACAGCTTTGACACAGTAACAAGTTTTATTACAGCTTTGACACAGTATCAAGTTTCATTACAGCTTGGACATAGTATCAAGTTACATTCCAGTTTTGACACAGTATCAAGTTACATTACAGCTTTGACATAGTATCAAGTTACATTACAGCTCTGACACAGTATCAAGTTATATTATAGCTTTGATGAAGTATCAAGTTACATTACAGCTTTGACACAGTATCAAGTTACATTACAGCTTTGACACAGTATCAAGTTACATTACAGCTTTGACACAGTATCAAGTTACATTACAGCTTTGACAATGTAAGAAGTTTCATACCAGCTTTGACACAGTATCACGTTACATTACAGCTTTTACATATTATCAAGTTACATTACAACTTTGACATAGTATCAAGTTACATTACAGCTTTGACACAGTAACAAGTTTCATTACAACTTTGTCACAATATCAAGTTACATTACAGCTTGGACACAGTATCAAGTTACATTACAGCTTTGACACAGTATCAAGTTACATTACAGCTTTGACCTAGTATCAAGTTACATTACAGCTTTGACACAGTAACAAGTTTCATTACAACTTTGTCACAATATCAAGTTACATTGCAGCTTTGACACAATATCAAGTTACTTTACAGCTTTGACACATTATCAAGTTTCATTGCAACGTGGACATAGTATCAAGTTTCATTACAGCTTTGACATAGTATAAAGTTACATTACAGCTTTCACACAGTATCAAGTTACATTACAGCTTTGACATAGTATCAAGTTACATTACAGCTTTTACATAGTATAAAGTTTCATTACAGATTTGACACAGTATCAAGTTACATTACAGCTTTGACACAATATCAAGTTACATTACAGCTTTGACACAGTATAAAAGTTCATTACAGCTTTGACATAGTATCAAGTTACATTACCGCTTTGACATAGTATCAAGTTACCTTACAGCATTTACAAAGTAGCAACTTACATTACAGCTTTGACAAAGTGTCAAGTTACATTATAGCTTTGACACAATATCAAGTTACATTATAGCTTTGACACAATATCAAGTTACATTAGAGCTTTGACAAAGTATCAAGTTACATTACAGCTTTGACACAGTATCAAGTTAAATTACAGCTTTGACATAGTATCAAGTTACATTACAGCTTTGACACAGTATCAAGTTACATTACATCTTTGACACAGTATCAACTTACATTACAGCTTTGACAAAGCATCAAGTTAAATTAAAGATTTGACTAAGTATCAAGTTACATTACAGCTTTGACAAATTATCAATTTACATTATAAATGCCTATATTTGACTATATATTTTTCAT
Source organism: Sinonovacula constricta (assembly GCA_007844125.1). Taxonomy (NCBI): domain Eukaryota; kingdom Metazoa; phylum Mollusca; class Bivalvia; order Cardiida; family Solecurtidae; genus Sinonovacula; species Sinonovacula constricta. The sequence continues at coordinate 29,682,622 of CM017572.1, forward strand.
TCAACGAACTGCAGATTCCCGAAGTGTGGTGTACGGGAGGCAGATTTACAAGATCAAGAAGATGATCTACTTAGAGACATGCTGCCAAAACTGCCCAACTTCTGGGATTTCGCTGGCTTGGCAGATGAAGACAATGACGAACTAAGAGAGATACTTCGCTTAGTTATTCTTGGTAAATTTACCGGTCTATTAATCTGTGTTTCCTTCTTATTTAAGTTAGAACAGTATGTTTTAAAATCCACAGACACAGTAGTTATTCGGTTGTGAGGTTGTTGTTTGTGTAGCAATGCCAACTTTTGCAGAAATGTTGGTGCCCTAATGTATCGTGAAAAAGTATAGTGATTTTAATTAAATAAATGCATAACATTGTATATACACACACGCACGCACACACACACACAGACACACACACATACACACACACAAAGACACACACAACAAATATACAACATACAACAAACAACGATTAATGCAAGCTATCCGACAATTATTCTTGGGTCGAACAATGAAATAAATTTATTTTCCTAGCGGCACTAGTATATTTCATCTGTTTAAGTAATATTATAAGTTTAAAATCAGGAAAATTTAAGTGTTCTATATTTATCACATTTTCCGTGAATTGATTAGCATATATTAATATGGAAATAGTGTAAACCCTACTCTTCTACCGAAGATAAAACTCAATCGGAACTCCCCGGGTAATTCTGTCCTCGGGACAATCATCCCTCGGAGGTATTTGTTGCAATTATACTTACAGAAATCACGATCATTTTGTTCGCCGGAAGTCGGAAGAAGAATATGCCTAAAATGTAGTTCGCAGAAAACATGAACAATGACATCGTTTGACAGCTGTTTGTCTGCTGCACTGGGTAAATTAAATTTGGAAAATTTAATTTGAAGCCGCTACAAATTGTCATATTGCAGTAAGCTGTCATCTGAGCTACCATCTTTGTTTTGACATCTGTCACAAAAGTAGTCCCATTTATGAAAACAGCCGAGGTGATCCGACTACCTATATACATCCGAGTGGTGATTAATGAGTTATCCGAGGTGTTCCAACTGGATAAAACTATGTATTAGTGTCAAGATGGATGCACTAACCTGCGTCGCCTGTTGTTTACAAATTGTAATAATTTCATTGACTGAAGTTCCGTGCCCTTTTGTACACGGGACCAAATAAATGCTTTATGCATTTATTCATGAGAGAGTGACGAATTTCAGACCAAGTACACCATGGGATATCAAGTAGTTATAACGAAATATTAACCGTTGGTTCCCTATTGTTATTAATAATTTTACTTGCAACTGAATTATATTCGATACAATTAAAATGGAATAAAATGCATAACATTGTATATACACACACGCACGCACACACACACACAGACACACAGAAAATTTAATTTGAAGCCGCTACAAATTGTCATATTGCAGTAAGCTGTCATCTGAGCTACCATCTTTGTTTTGACATCTGTCACAAAAGTAGTCCCATTTATGAAAACAGCCGAGGTGATCCGACTACCTATATACATCCGAGTGGTGATTAATGAGTTATCCGAGGTGTTCCAACTGGATAAAACTATGTATTAGTGTCAAGATGGATGCACTAACCTGCGTCGCCTGTTGTTTACAAATTGTAATAATTTCATTGACTGAAGTTCCGTGCCCTTTTGTACACGGGACCAAATAATTGCTTTATGCATTTATTCATGAGAGAGTGACGAATTTCAGACCAAGTACACCATGGGATATCAAGTATGCTAGGTAATTGAAATGCTCACTGCGGCACGTTATATTTGCACACTCATGAACTTTCTTGTTTTATTTGTGAGTTTTACAAATGTTCACAGGCTATATCCCAGAGAACACGGACTATCGTGAACTGGAGAAGATACAGAAAGAATATCCTGACGACAAGTTTGCCCTGAGGACCTTTTATGATACGCCGCAGAAAGAGCAAGCAATCACTTCGATTGTCTTCGTGCACAGCCATAATGTGCAAGTACCTACCAAGTTGATAAACTGTCTTCAGTCTGTCCTGAAAGAGGCTGATTCCAACACAGCTGGCCTGAAATGTACGTAAGTCAGATGCCCAGATTGGTGAAAACACGTTTTACGTTCCAGTGCCATGAAAGAAGAGTTTATAGCATTGAGTGTGCCAGTGTGAGCACTTGCAAATCATTCTCCAAAAGAAACCTTCTTTTTGTTCGGTCTTTTTTGTGTGTCTGGGGTTCGAAAGGAATAGGGTGGTTCAATTTATCAACTTAATCGTGATTAGTACTTTCTAACAATTTTGTTTGTGCTCAAAATCGTATTTATTAACACAAAAGTATAGGCTTATGCAAAAACTATATCCCCGATTCCTCATGGGGTATTATATAGGGATGTGATGATAAAATCTATGTACTGGGCTACATGTATAACATGTTTGGGGCAGGCATTATAAAAGTTATAAAAGCTTCAGAAAGGAATCGGACCCCATGTATTGTACTGGTCAACTTGTAAATTACCCCTCTCCATAAATCATTGGCCATAGATGATTTTTTTTTATTTTTGTAATATGTATAGACCTGTATTGTTCTTATTTCACATTGAGGATTGAAGATGTAAAACTTCAGTTTTACGATGATTTTTTACCATGTGTTGATGATGAAATCTGCGTACTGGGCTACATATATAACATGTTTGGGCTTCAATCTGTAAACCCTCCATTTCCAATTATTTTAGACACCGGAAAAGTGTTTGTTGCCGTCACAAAGCAAGACCTGATCGACAGCCGACCCCCTGATTACAGCAGTATTGAGGTCCTTGGAGCAACAGATCCGAATAATGGCCCGTCTGATATCCTTTATAAGAGAACAAACGTCGATAACCAGCCTGTGCAGCCGGTAAGCCCCCACTTTCTGGAGACACGAAGCATCAAGGATCAGCTGGCTGTCTTGTTCGACATGCGCGGGGCCATGGGGTTCACCATCGTCGAACTGACCAACTACACTGATGTCACGGACTATGAGTTTGACTCTGAGATTGTGAAACGACATCTCGACTTTCTCTACAAGTTGACGATCCCAAAATTGCAGAGGGGTAAACCAAAAAATGTAGTAACGCAAGTAAAGCAGATGAAGCGTGCCATGTTGCATGCACTGCGAAGTTTTTATGAAGCGCCACGACGTCTCCGTGAAGCTCGTCTACACGAAAACCGTATGATTATTATCATTGTGGTCGCAGTGTTAGCATGTTTTCTGGGTTATTCTCTTTCTAAACTAACCTTACAGCACCCCAGCGCGGCGCCAATAAAATAACATTTACACTTTGCTGTTTTGTTTTTGCTGTTTTGTTTTTGTAAATTCCCAAGTTTGGAGCCACGCTTTGAGAGAGAATGTGTCGTGTTTGAACTTAAAACTTAAAGAGAATGGTGTACCAAATTGGGGTGTAAAATAAAAATAGGAATATATTTTGCATATTTTATACATATATGATCTATTTTATACTTTTTATATATTATTTTAAGCTGATTTTTATTTTATTTTTTTATATATTTTTTACATATTTTCAGTGTGCTGTCTGTAGCTTGTTTCTATTAAAAGTCACTGGTGAAAATGCTTGTTTGTTAACCACTTATTACTTATGACATCACATTTGGGCGGTGTCGCTTTCGATGGCTTCTGGAATAATACGAAAACGGAATTTCAGAGGCATAAAGGATTGACAATGCATTACCTTTACAACTGGCAGGCAGTCTTCATGCCTTTGAAAAAGTAATGGGAGTACAGAAATAAAGTGAATGTCGAATCGAATGAACGAAGTTATTCTCATCTTTACCGGACCTGGTAGCGCAACTGGTAGAGCGTCGATTCCAGGTACGGGAGGCCTCGATTTCCATCCTGGGCAGAGACATACCAAAGTTGTTAAAAATTATTGTGGTGTAGCTCCCTTGCTAATGCTCAAGCAAATATAAGGAAAGTTTGACGACTGGTTGGCCCAGTGTCAGGATAATGTGACTGGGTTTGGTATCATGCCAGGTGTTCACGGCATGCTATACACAGTGAATGCAGCACTATATCTGCTTCAAGTAGACACCGTCTCCAGATAACTGAAATGCTGTTGGTGGGACGATAAACCCAATAAATAAGTAAATATTCTCATCTGTAATTCGTCTGTGGTAGTTCATGTTTTTGTCTCAAAGAATCTCATTCTAAAGTCACAGCAAGTGTTCAGAAAAGATTCATTCAATCAGGATGTAGAGTCGGGTCATATGGTGTAATCTTGACAAAGCAATTATTGAGAGTTTAGTTTGAACTTAAGTGTATTTAGATGTTATCCCTAACACTTATCACCATGTATCTTAGACCTAATTTTAGTTAAAATGGAATCATGTGAAAAGTATTGTCCATTTATTAAAATAAATACTATAATCGAATGTTGGGAGCGGTGTTCCTTATATAATACAATTAACGCTGAGATACTAACTGCTGTCTTAGTCATGGCCTAACAACATAGGTCACATTTTTATTGCTTTGAACACTTTGTTTATTAACAAATGGACATATACAAGTCGCAGTCATCAATTTTTCATGATACGATTTGTTCCATTAATAATGCAGTTAAATTGTATCCGTTACTTCTTTTGGTACCATATTCAAGACTGGGGTGCCAAAGTGCCAAAAATACGCCCGTCGAAAAGTTTGGTAAATGATACAAAGGTTTGACAAAGATATTATAGACACCAACGATTCCACAAACATTCATGAAGATCAATGAACAACTAATTAGAGACATCAATGAAAAGTCTCCCCTGAATAATGCTTAAATGCAAGTAGGTCCTTTCATTTGTTTTACTCGCTTTTTATGCTTGTGCTGTTTGGTGTGTATGTTGACTTTTCTGTCTGATACCCAGGTTCACCATCATCAATAAATATGTCCATTTTCTTTTAAAATAACATATCTCTATAAGTATTTAAATTATATTTAAGCTTATATTTATGTAAAAGTAAGAAATTCACTGTTTATAATTGCAATATCTACAAAAGGACAGGCGATAAAGTCCAAGAATTTCAACTTCAAGGACCTACCTACTGTTTGGAAACCTCGGATATTAACTATTAATGTACAACATTCACTAAGATCAGAGACCAATTTGGCATTTTTTTGTAAAAATTTATAGACATATATCTGCAGTGTGTAGAGCGTTTGGCTGGTTATCGAACTTGGTCGAAATATTATGTCCATAAACATTTTCCGCAAGTTTCATGAAGATTGGTCAACAATTTTTTTTATTTAGAGAGTGGAAAAGCTGAATTTGCAATTTTTTGTATAAAGGGTTATAACTCTTAAGTGCCTGAAGCAATTTGGATTGTTATCGAACTTGCCCGAGATATTACGGCCATAAACATTTTCCTAAAGTTTCATAAAGATCGGGCAACAACTGTTTGAGGTAGAGAGCGGTGAAGACGAATTTTCCAATTTTCTATAAAAAGGGATTAACTCCGAAGTGACAAAAGCGATATGGCTGGTTATCGAGATTTGCCGAGATATTATGGCCATAAACATTTTCCACAAGTTTCATGAAGATCGGACAGCCACTGTTTTAGTTAGAGAGTGGACATCGCTGGGGATGCCGCCCGCCATTGGTGTTCCCATAATATGACCAGTCTTCGACGGGCATTTAACCAATTGTTGAATTGTTTCGATAAAATAAAATGAGCCGTTTTAAAAAACCGCAGAAATATAATATCTGGTAGAATATTGAGGTTTAAAGTGGGTAAATCCCGGCCATCTATCCTTAAACGTGATGGACAAATAAGCCACTACTAAATGACTGTCTGAAAGTCAAAATGCTAGAAATAAATAAGTCACTACTACATGACTGTCTGAAAGTTCAAATGCTAGAAATAAATAAGCCACTACTTAATGACTGTCTGAAAGTCCAAATGCTAGAAATAAATAAGTCACTACTACATTAGTGTAAGAAAGTCCAAATGCTAGAAATAAATAAGCCACTACTAAATGACTGTCAGAAAGTCCAAATACTAGTAATAAATAAGTCACTACTACATGACCGTCTTAAAGTTTAAATGCTAGAAATAAATAAGCCACTACTTAATGACTGTCTGAAAGTCAAAATGCTAGAAATAAATAAGTCACTACTACATGATAGTAAGAAAGTCCAAATGCTAGAAATAAATTAGTCACTAATAAAGGACTGTCTGAAAGTCCAAATGCTTGAAGAAATTTTTAAAAATCAAATAAATCAAATGACACACAAGCAAAAATGTATAATTAGATCTATATTTACATAAGTACATATACACATTTTTAAGGAAGTCACTTATATCAGAACAAACAAACAAACAAACAAATCAAACAGAATAAATGACAGTTTATGGTCTTTCATGGGTAACTTAAAAAGACAACAAATCAGATAACAAAATAAAATAATAAATAAGTTTTATATAACTCAAAAGGTTAAGACTGCGTTGAACTTGGTCTCTTGAAATGTATTTATATAAAATGTACTGACATAAAGACTTATGCAGTTGCACAAGAATACAACGTTCTTAAGAAATGCATGTGCATGACTGAGTACCATGGAGTCATCATACGAAAATGCACACCACATGCATGGAGATTTTGTACCACATAAACTATCATCAACTGTTAAGGAATTATTTTTACATGTTGGTGAACAAATTACAAAATATAACATTATTTAAGTACTTAAATTGTTTGTATTCACAAATGTAAGTAATATTTAAAGACGTATTCTTTGTTGCGCCTACATATGTTCCGGTTTGTATTACGTATCATTTATCAAACTAAAATAAAACATAAAACAGCTTTCTACTCTCGTTTATCAAATTAAAAGAATAGGAAATAGCCAGCATTTTTGCCTATATTGTGCAACAACATTTCTATCATTATAGCACAGGGTCACTTATGAGGTGCCCAGGGACTGAACCCGGCTGGTCCGTTATACTGACACCGACGAGTCAGGTGTAATGCTGTTCCCTTCGCCCCGAGGGGATGCCACTACTACCAACTTTAAAGTGGTTTGACCCGATCTGCAAGCGGACGCTCTACCACCTCAGCTACATTGTACTGCGGCCGGTCATAATCAAAATTAACCAGCTGTCTGTGCTTATCGGCATACAACATAATTTGTTCAAGCCACACTAATTAAAGAAAGTAATGAAGTGCCATGAAACGGTTCTAGGTTTTCACATATTTTGCAAACATACTGTTGTACGAAAACTCCAACTCGGTAGGTAATATACGTGGTACAATTTTGATGTAGTACAAAGTATGCAACATCACAATCCAACCAGCTTGGTAAATGTACTATTTCATCGGAAGGTATGTTCATTAAATAAGGTAGAAACAGGAAAAAATCTAAACAAAAAGTCACACAGTATGTATTTCTTTTTAAAGTAAATACAAACCCTGGTAAATGCATATCATTACCCTCCAGTACAGAACTTACAGACATTGTCTCTGACATACCACAGAAAATATGGATAAAAAACTTTTGAAAAATACAGAGCAAATATACATTGATTTGAACAAGTCAGAACAGTAAAACTGAAAACATATTGGCAAAACTGTACCAGACACAAATTGCACGTCCACACAAGTCTTAATTTATCATACTTATTGATCCAGTTTAACATAAAGGTATTCACTATAAGTACACATGTCTGAATTCAGCAGTACGTCTCTGACAGATTGGGCACCTGCGGTTTGTGGCCATCACATCAACTGTGCACACCTGACACAGGTAAGTATGTCCGCACGGAAACACGGCCACCTCTCTTTCACGCTCCATACAGACACAACATAGGTTGCCATCATGAGCCAAGTCATTTCTCCTATTAATGTTCATTGCGTTCGGCTGCACAGTGGGAAGATTTGGATACAGTCTGTTTGAGCCGTCCTGGTTCTGCCGGTTGGCATTTATTCTTCTGCTATTGTCTGCAGTTTGAGGCTGGGCTCTCCTGTTACAAGCATTATTTATGTTACGATTCTGAAAGTTATTGTTAACTTCATTGTTATTTTCCACATTGTTTGTAGGATCTTGTCTATTTATGTTTTGAGAAGGAAACAAGCTTCTTAAGTTGTTAAAATAAAAGGAAACTGTTGTAATGACAAACCCCCAAAGTGTGATAACCCACTGTGGTCTCTCTCCGGAATGAAACCATCCTCGCATAGTGTGGGCTGCTTGCTGCAGATCATTGAAAACATCTTGGATCTCATGTGCAAGTGGACGCCTATCATTGGTGATTAGACCAACTAACTCTATTATAAAAAGTGAAAGACACGACAATACTTCCACTAACACTCGAAAAAGAAGCACATGATTTCTGCATAAAATGTTACTAGCATGACTATAAAGTCAAGTGAATGGCTGACAAGAGACGGCAGAATGACCAAAGATCTAGGAGATGTGACACACAGCACGTCAGAAGGACGCTAATCGACACCAGCATATACATCCCGCCACACAATAAAAGCACCAACACTGTTCAGTCTGAAGCGACTTTTTTCCTACTATGCTTAGAAGAGTCAGCTAAGGGTGCAATGTACTAAACGAATGATAGCCAACCGTCTTCAATCATTGAACTCCTGAAAGTTTTATTCATCTTGAACTGTATTCAATCACTGAACTTCGGAAAGTTTCATTCATCTTGAATGATGTTGACAAATGCCATTGAAGACTATGGCGTAGGCGAAAGAAAAACTGCCAAACGTGCAGACAACTGCAATCTTTTTCTTCTGCAAATGTTTCACCAAGACAAATTGAGTGGAATGACAGAGATTTCAGTCAACTTTGCCTCAAGTGTAGTTGGTTGATTGATGACACTTAAGACCATCGAGGTGGCAGTGTTAGAAGCAAACAATAATGCATTCACAACCTTTTTACATACATTTATAACTTAATTGTTGTAGTTGGAGCCATTCTGAACTTTCTTTTTGTTGTCATTTGTGCTGTTGCTGCTTTCTTTATTGACTTTGCTGTCCAATGCATTAATTACACAACAGCATTATTTTACCTTTTGTGGAGTTTGCTTATCCTGTTCTTTAGCTTATTAGACTTGATATTCATTTTTAGAGAGTGTTTTCTATTTTCTCTAGACCGGAGGCAAATGGACTGCCGAAACGATCAGGACTTCTTGACATACAATGGATTAAATACCTGGAAGTTGTTTGTGCTGTCTTTGAAAGAATTAACAAACTCATTGATTGGTGGGTTTACTTTTCTTGGCCAGTTTGTGAAAAAAGTCATAGAATATACAATATTTTTTATTGTGGTGCTGTACCAGTGCTAATAGCATATTGCTTTGCATAAATTTACAATATCGCCATGTATGCAGATATATTTTTGACTCTGTCTGTTTCTTCTTAACTAACTACTTGCTCAATATGCCAAAATAATCTTACCTTGGAATTATTGTATGTTCCTTGACCCTTTTAATTCTAAGGAACACTGTACATCATATGACAGAAAAGTGATTAAGGGATTTGTAAGATGACTCTATAAGATGACACGGACATCTTACAGAGTCATCTTACAAATTCGAATGACGATGACACAGTGTTGGAAGTAGTAGATGACTCTTCGGACAGTGAGGACTATACTGCTAGTGAGAGTTAGTTCAGTGAAATCAACATTCAACTTCCAGACCTTGACAGTGGCTATAATCTCCGACGATAAACAACACCTGCACGTTTTGATAAAATCATGTCACCTGCAGAAGTTCAAAAAGCGCTAGACAAGGAAAAAGAAAAGCGTGTGTGTGTGTTATTTGTCAAGGCCAAGTGAAGTCAATGTTAATTCTTCCATGTCGACATATGTGTATGTGTGTAGAATGTGGAAACTACAATACACGTAACCAACACAGAGAGCGTAGAGTGTGCCCCTTATGTCGAACAAATATTAAAACCATGAATGTTTATTTGTAGAAATGTGGTCCGATGGCCGGGACATGATGTGTAAGTGTGTATCCGACAGTTTGGTCCAAACATTTTTCCCAACTAACCAAATAAGTCATTTGTACCTGAAAAGTCTTACAAAATGCTGTTCATTGATGCCAAAGATCTGTGTGAACAGTCAAGGATAAATCTCCACTCGCCATTGCAAACAGGTGTTTCCTATCCGAGCTACGTTGCAGAGATAGCTATTTTTAAGCTTAGAAAACCAAGTGACCACTTACTTTTATACAGTCATCTGGGTAATCTGCTCCAACGTCGATGACTGTTTTTAGCAGATACCACTATCACGCTTTTAATAGAGTTGGAAAGGCTGAACATTTAGAATATTTTGTTCGAGATAAGTACAGTTAAACAATAAAGTTAGTGTTCAAAACCGTCTTTATAACGACTAAAGTATGGGTTTACACAAAAGTATGACCAAATTCCCCAAAGCGGTGGTTAGATATTGGTACGTATATTTAATACAGCCAAACTGTCGGATACCACATTTAAGACTTTAACTGAATATGACACTTATGTCGAACAATGTTTAAAACAATTATGCATGTTTATTTGTAAAAAGATATGTATTGCACATTGTATTTTGTGCATAAAGTTCAATTGATCACATTATTTTTGTAACTTAAAATGGATGAACAAGTGAAAGCAATATCTGTGTAAAGATAAGCAACGAATCATGCTTAATGTTTTTGTAATATCATCAGTGTTTAATCTGGAGTGCGCACATGGCCCCAAAAATTGTTTTGGCGTCGTTTGAGCCCATCGGGCGCACCCGCATCAAAAAGCATTTTCCACTCCTATTGTCTCATTAATAAATAATGTGATTATTAGTTTTTTTTTAAAGTATGTCTTTGAGATGTATATAACACAAAAATAATATGGATAAAGATAGTATACTAAGTAGGATTTTTTTTCTTTTCAAGTCCCGAAATTGTGACTTGGACAAAAATCACTTGTCCAAGAATTTGCGTTGTTTTCAATTAACGAACATAACAACGCATGTGTCATATCTACAAATAATAAACAAGGTATAACAAGCTGTTTTTTTATTTTTGTCTACAATCGTTTATGTATTGCACGTTGTGGTTGGCTGTTTTGGACAGATGCGTGCATTGTACATGAACCGCATTTACATGTTGTTGATAAATGTTCCTGGCATGAAATTGATTGTCTTCATCGCTAATTAGAAACAAACGCTGTTTATTTGTCACTTGTCCGACTGCCGAATAATGACTAATTTATTCCAGGACTAATTTTATGATTAATGTATTTTTCCAGCACTGCTAAGTATTTTATGTCAAATTTTCAAATGTTCCCCAACTTCTTACAATCCCCTCCCACAAGGGCCCAGCTATCTTTCACTGATGTAAAAACAACATTAAACTGTGGTAAACATTTTATTGATTTACTGATAAATGTTGTTGTTGTTGTTGTTGTTATGTTGGTTATTTTGCTGTTTTTCCTGGTAAATTTGCGCGCCTTAAATATTAAGTACAATTTGTAGTTGTATCCTGAACAAATGATGTTGTCTTTTACTATAGGACATCAAACTTGGGGGCATGATTTCTTTGTACCTGGAGCACAGCTCCATTGAAAACACAGGGGAAACTATTGCTTCAAAGGTGTTATCTAACAGTTTGGAGCAAAGATATTTTCATTAAACATCTTAATAAACCATTGTGACATGAACAGATATATGTATATTTGCTTCAAGTGGACACTGTCTCCAAATGACTGCACAACCCTTGGTGGGACGAAAAGCACAATAAACAAACAGCTAAACAGACAATACAATTTACAAAAATTTCTTATTGGAAAGATAACATCAAATGCATTCTTCATATGTGTAATAGACAGTTTAAGCAGCAAACAATTCATACATATATTATGGTATAGACATTTTACAGACATATTAAAATACATAAATAGGTATCACGTTGTTTATAAGCTACATCGGTACAAATGATACTGTAACATAATGAACCATTTAAATGTGTCATTACAACACGCGTTCCTCCAAATAAATAAACACTTAAACGTTTTATTTTAACAAACGTTTGCTTGTTGTTATATCAGTTGTCACCATGCATGCAATATTATAAGATTTCTCAATATTTCATACATTCAAATTTCACTTTTCAAGCAATATTTCGTTGAATGTGAATAGATTTTGGCAATTTATGGCACATTTATGATTGTGTTGGTTTATCTTTTGAATTTTACATACACAGTTCACATAGGAATTAGCAACAATACCATTAAAGTAATGAGAGCGTCGTCCATCCATTTTAATAGAGAGAGCTGGAAAACCTCTCCACTTTCAGTTTCAACTTTCCAACAAGGACTGCAACCTATACAATGAGATGCTGGGAGGACCACATAAATTGAAACACGCTATAAAGGCACATTTGGTCATGAAGGACTTTTAGATCTGGCTTGGTAGCAGCGCAGTTAATATATCTTTTGGTATCGAAGTCCGTCCCGAAGATGCTGGGACTTATAGTCCATTGTGTAGAAAATCTCGAGGGTGGCTGAAAAACAAATTATCGATATCAGTGATACATCACACAACTTCATGACATACCAAATTTTCATGCTTGTTTAATTGGTGGACAGATTATGTGGCTTACTTATACATACTTTAGTATACATGTGCTTGTCTACAAAACCTTTATAATATCATGTTTAACATAAAATGGAAATTTACAGATACACCATTGTCACAGCTGAAGAGTATACAGTTTATTTGATCCGGTTCATTGTTTACATTAAATTGGCAGAAGAAATACATTCCCGGTGGGCAGGCGTCTTCTGCTGTAGGGCGGACATGCTCTACTGGACAATGCGCATGTATGTATGCGCATGACGTCATAGCATACGACCAATAGATTCTACTTATATATGTATATATATGCCATCAGGACAATCTTATTGGCACATCTTTCTTATTTTTACATTTGGCTTGCATGTGAATACATTTATCCTGTGCCTTTTCAAAGTTAAGTTTATGTTGCAATGCTTGTAGGACTTTGTCATATGTATTTATCCGAAAACAGCACTGCTAGAGAATCTCGCATACTCTCACATTTATTTCTCTTCTGAATCACACACATTGTTGGCACTCGGTAAAACAGTGAAACTTTAATATGAAAATGTTTAAAATTAAAAGGTGTAAAGACACTTTGATTGAAAATTATGGGATGTTATTACCAAATTTTATTTTATGACAGTGTTATCCTTTACTTATTTACAAAAGTTTAATGCTCTACATATGTAACTGCACAATCTAACCAGTTTGAAATCAATCTAAACAAAAATTATCTTTTTGGCATCTCCAAGGTGATATCCGACGCGAGTTCTATAAAAACAATGCATAACTACAGTCATCAGATCTATGCGTTTGTTGGTGCTTAAGAACGATTTCTGATTCAATGCAGAATTTCGTGTATTTAAACATGAAAAATTCCAAATCAAATGTGAGTAAGCAATATCTAAAATATTAAACAGGAAGAAGACAAAAGTTAAATAAAGCAATAACAAAACAAACCTGGTGTGTTGTGTCACTTATTAGAGAGTCTTATGTGGGCGTATTTGTGCCTACATTTATACCATGTCTTAATGGATAATGATGTTGTTCAGATGACAGGCGGTTCCAGATGTGCCACATGGCAATTGTCAGGACAGCAACGGCCAAAGTGAGAAACACTACAAGATTCAGCATAACGGCTGCAACAGAAGTGAACAAAATAAGGAAAAAAACAACCCAAGCCAAAAACGCCTGTTTTTCTAAGCAGCCACGTGTATTTATACGATACTGGTGTGGATGTTACGCATTCGATGGTTGTTTGGTAAGTTTGGTGGATTATGTCATATACATTAACTTATTTAACAAGCCACAGCAAAATATCATGACCGGCACCATTCACTGCTATGTGTCTTGTTTTATGTGTTGTAAATATTTTAAAAAAAGGCAAAATATGCAATTAATACAATGAATACAAGTATAATTTATTGAAGTACATTTAATGAGCAAAGATAAAAACGTATTTTACATCAGTTAAAAATTGCTTGCTACGAAAAGATAACGTACTTTTATTAAAGGCATTGGCTTTTAAAACCTCAACCACTTCAATGACTTTATCGATATTTCCCACTTCCTCTTGTAGCATTCGCCTTGCTTCTTCAGCCCTTTTGGACGATTCTGATGCAGTGCTTATTTCTTTTTCTAATTGTTTTACTTCGTTCTCAACATCATGTCGCATGATATTTAATTCATCTTTGCTTTCGTCTATAGTTTTCTTGATATCATTAACTTGTTCATATAACTGATGCTCTAGACTAGTTTTTGCAGCAGATATGTCTTTCTCCATTGACTGTTTAGACTGCTCAATTCGTTCGTTAAATTCATTAACCGTCCTACGTATTTCGTCTAATTTTTCAGTAATGCTTGATATGGATGCTTCAACAAGCGTTTCTCGATCACCAAAGTCCTTCTTCAAACTTTCCAAAGCATCTTGTCTCATAGCTTCAGATTCAAGCATGTTCAACTTTGATACAATTCCTTCTAGTGCTTTCTCTAATGTCAGGAGTTGTTTTTGTACATCACTGATGATGGTGTCTATGGTAGGTTCAGGCTGTGACTGGCTCCACCAAGACCAGCCTAGCTGGCAGACCACGCTCAAAACAACAAGGATAATGGAAAACAATACAAAGTGGCAAGGGTTCGCCCTGAAAGCAGACAGTATAAACAGATTTTAAAAGTTAAAACAATAATGAACATTATGTAATAAATTATTATGCAGTTCTGAAAATTGCAATGAAGTCTTTTATATTATAATATATATATTAGAATATATCATTTTCAGCTGTTTATTCTCGCTTTTTGGCTTAGTAAGTATCAAGCCGGGTTTTTTAAACATATTGCAGATTAGGTATAATGTCATGATATTTTCTTCCTTATAATACATGTCATTTGTTCAGATTAATTATCGGCCTGTTTAATTATTGCATTGGGACGTTATAACTTATCTTATAAACGCATTACATAATTAGTTTTAATATTTGTTCATTGGTTTGATTATTTTCTTCGTATTAGAAAAATGTTTCATGTGACTTTCTTGCTTCTTCATATGGTGTCATTATTTAGCTCAAACTTTACGCCATTCCTTGGACTGTTTTATTTATAAAATAATGTTTTTAGTTTTTTTAATCCCTTTAAACATTTATTATGATATCATGATGCATTTACCTCGTGTTCATATTTCATATAAGTGTTGATTGCATTTACCGTTATACTCTTTGTTTCTAATTTGTCTAGTTCCTATCAGAGTAACGGTTCGCTACTTGCAAATATGTATGTAATGAATGAACGGTGTAAGAGGGCATTTACTTCCCATGCTAGTCATCGTCTTGCTTAAACCGCATGCACATAATTCTGACAGGTTTGTCCTGTAGTTACCAACGTGCACGCTTAGTATCGAAATGTGCACACGTATTTATATATAGCAACACTATAATACACGACAGTTAGAACTATGTAAAGTGGTTTAAGCACCGTAGTCGGTAACTTTGCTGGCTCCCCGTTCCAAAGCTGGTTTTCCTCTTAAATGATGTACCTGTCATTTCATTGGTTTTGTCACTTTTACATTTTAGTTTCGAGTTCTTGTTTTGTTAAAGGCTAGTTTATTTTTAGTATATGCGGTCATTCTCATATAATCTTTTATACTTAAATAAATAAACTGGGCGTGGGTTTGTACATTTTGAAGTTGTACAACGAGATCTAATATACACACTGAAGACAAGTAAGATTCAAACCGATAATATAAACGAACAGATATCAAGTGAGAGAGGCTTTCTATAAATAAGTCTAGGGTTACCAGCCTGCTTGCCCAGCATCTCCTTGTCACTCCGATATACGTGTGTGCGTTCTTGCCGAATTAGTAATTTTGTATACAGGTGTACATTTGCCAACTCCCTTATTTAGTTATCCTTGTTGACGATATTAACCTGATGTGTTTTCTTTTTTATTATTGTACGAGTATGTTATGGCCTCAATCATCATGCCTATGCGGGATGTGGGCGTCTCTCTGTCATTATCCGTGTTGTTCTATGTGTCCGTAAACTATAAAAAATCATTTTATTGATTTGAAACTTAATAATAGGATCGGTTGATCGAGATGAACCGTCAGTTTTACAGAAGTCCAAGTCATATTCTGAATTTTACTAAATATATTAAAATGTCATACATGTGATCTGTCAGAAGGACCTCGGTTAATTTGACCTTATTAATTAGTTGCTGAACTGCTATGGGTTTTTTGGCTGAAGGTGGATATGTTATGTCACCACTTACGATTTTGTAAAGATAAACAATGTGTTCGTTTAAATTAAATTAAATAGACATTAGATTGGTCTTACCGAATTTATCTTTGAAATTAACATCGCTACATTATTAATAAAGCAAAGACTGAATCAATATGACAAGAAATGTAGTGATTCAGGAATTAACTAACATATTTACTCTTCGCTATTATAAGGTGATCTATTACTATGTCAGTTGGAAATTGACTCATGTTTTCAAGTGCTTGTCTTCATCTGTTTTTGTACGAATTTTATTTTTTTTTGACCTTCGGGTCCCCCTTTTCATGAAAAAGGGAATGTACTGTTAATAATAATTCGAACCTAACCTAAAATGTCAAAGTCATCAATAAGGTAAATTAAAATTCAATACTTAAAATTACATTTAAAGTGTTGTATGTTTACATCATTTATCATATCTTGAAGGGAGACAACTGCTGTCAAACATTATGTTAGCATATCGAGTGAGTACAGTTAACACATTCTTATAGAAAACGTAACTACTTAACTGTGCACATTTTGAGAGATTCACAATGTTGTGACAAATTACAGCCCCTGTTGTCCTTATCGCCATTGTTTCAGTTGTTCGAAAGTGGTAAACCTTGTCCTTGTCCTTATATTTATAATAAAGCTATCATATCGCTTAATCTGTTCGTTGTGTAAATATAGCTACATTTTCAAAAGAATTGTTGAGCAGGGGTGTCTACTTACATATTGCTCCTGTGTTTATTTGTCTGTACCAAAATGTCCGACTTCCTGTCTTTTCAATCACATGTCTACACACTTCATTGAATAAAGATTGAAACACGTTATGGTGTCGTGTTACGATTTTCCAAAAACGAAATATAGGTCACTGGCTGCAGTTTTCGCAATATGCTATTTTTAGAATTATGGAAAAAAATCCTTGTTGCGTTATAATGTAAACGTTAACTGCATTAAAATTTAATCTGATCTTCTAGTAATAAAAGTTGCTAGTTTCTCATGTATTTTAAGTAGCTTTGCGCTACAAGTTTTGGAGGTTAGATATTCGAATCTCAAACTTTGTTCCGATTTATTTTTCTCGCTTATCATCTTTCTTTAATCACGAATACACGAATAAAAAAGAATTAACGAGTTCCCTCTTTTTAATATAAATATAAATATATAATAAGCCAATATTGTTGATTTTTTGAGAATAATAAAATCATTTATGCTAGCATTTTTTTAAATGGTTTTATATAAAATACTGGCCTTAAAGCGGCAATTTAGGATTCTGAGAATTATTTCAACGCAAAACATTTTAATTGCATGGGGGCGTCTTTGAGCCTTAACTATAAGACACCTACGTCTAAGTCGGTTTACCTTTATACCTACCTACATATCTATCATTTTGCAAACAGTTACCTCTCAACAATGCGGAGGCAGTAGGTCGAAACTAGTCAATATCAAATGAAATTGGACCAAAAATACATCCTGAGTAAATAACTTTGTCATTTGAAGATGCTACGACATGGCACTGTATAATTATAAACGATTTCAATTATTCAAACATTTACGTATTTTATATAGATGTAGACACTTACTTAAAGAGATAGTAATATTGTTATAGTAACCATGGTATAGTATTATTGGTATAGTTATCA
Source organism: Sinonovacula constricta (assembly GCA_007844125.1). Lineage (NCBI taxonomy): Eukaryota > Metazoa > Mollusca > Bivalvia > Cardiida > Solecurtidae > Sinonovacula > Sinonovacula constricta. Next base: position 29,700,585 of record CM017572.1, read on the forward strand.
TGGTATAGTAATATTTGTATAGTAATCATGGTATAGTAATATTGGTATGGCAATAATGGTATAGTAATATTGGTATAGTAATCATGGTATAGTAATATTTGTATGGCAATAATGGTATAGTAAAATTGGTATAGTAATCATGGTATAGTTATATTGGTATAGTAATCATGGTAAAGTAATATTGGTATGGCAATGATGGTATAGTAATATTTGTGTAGTAATGGTGTAATAATATTGGTATAGTAATCATGGTATAGTAATATTGGTATAGTAATCATGATATAATATAGTAATATTGGTATAGTAATCGTGGTATAGTAATATTGGTATAGTAATCATGGTATAGTAATATTGGTATAGTAACCATGGTATATTAACATTGATATAGTAATCATGGTATAGTAATATTGGTATAGTAATCATGGAATAGTAATATTGGTATAGTAATCATGGTATATTAATATTGGTATAGTAATAACGGTATAGTAATATTGGTATGGCAATGACGGTATAGCAATATTGGTATAGTAATGGTGTTATAGTATAGTAATATTGGTATAGTAATCATGGTATAGTAATATTGGTATAGTTATTATGGTATAGTAATAATGGTATAGTAATATTGGTATAGTAATATTGGTAGAGTAATATTGGTAAAGTAATATTGGTATAGTAATCATGGTATAGTAATAATGGTTGTCTATTGATGGTTTAAAACAGAAACCGCATGCATGTTTTAACTCAGCTCACTAAACGATTTTTCTACAAGGACGCCAAGCTGTTTCACATATAAATGAAATTCTTTGTCGGTGTAGGTATCGTGATTTGCCTTTAAATAATTTAAGACAGAACAAAACTCCTTCAGTTAGGCACGTTGTGTTTTATCATATGTAACAACGCAGCAGGGTCTTCACACTTTACAACGGGTAAATTGTTTGGCTGACACTAAAAACTATGGAAGGGGATATCCGCCAATATTCTAATTAATATTTTTAACTTTGATACGCGGATTTGTAGCTTCAAATGTTAATTTGTAAATTGTAACGCGGCGCATGCTAAATACCGCTATCTAATTACATCATAATTTTCATATCTCAAATTATTCCGTTCACATTTCAAGATTACACATGGACAATCTCAGCATTTTCAGCATATACAATTTACAAATCGCGGGGCGAAAATCACGAGTACATTTCCCATTTCCAGCATCTTTTTTACATGTTACAAATCTCGAGGCGCAAATCAGTTATGTCGGGAATCGGGACCCCTCGGCGATTTCTTCAGAAATAGACCTCGGGAATCATATGCAGAAAAAGTAGTCCGTCCCTGATTGTGACCTCGCGTGATCACTATGAACAATGAAATACGAAATTCTAAATACACACTGAAAAATAGGTAAGCATGAGATTTTCATTGTTTGTTTGAGTGTTTTAATGGATTTAGGTTTTTCTTGTACGCGACACAACAGTGACAACACCGTTTCAACATTAGGACGCAAGGTGGCGCTTCTAACATGGGAATGCCCATTAATAAATAGAATGCACCTCTTGAATGATAAAGCGTAAAAATCCCTTCCACTGCTGTATGTAGTATACAAATGAGTAGATTAGAGTATGTAGTGATAAGTATGCCTGAGTGTATGAGACTCTTGAGTGTGTGGATGTTGTGTGTGTAAGAGTAAGGAAATCCATAAGGTAATGGCCGCCTAACATATTTTATGCATGTTCCATACTATTATATTGATTACTAAGGCAAGCATTACCTTATACCACAAGCCCGGGACTTCTTCCTTGACATATACATTAAATATGTAAGGCAAGGAAGATGTTTTAGTGGGCGGTCAGGCCCCGGGTGTCCAGACATAAAACATAGAATAAAAACACTAGGGTCTACAATATCTTCCCTAACTCACTATTAAATACTCAGCTTTTTAGTTCCCTAAAGGTGCACCTCTTCCCTGCTATTTCACATTTCGTGAAGGGAAGAGGTACGCCGAAACGGGGAACCTTTCTTATGGTAAACAATAAAGAAAACCAACTTAACTAGACCCTAGTGTCAGGGGAGCGAGCCATACATTAGGCAGTGGATTTCACTCAAAACCAGCTCAATCCCCCTAAGGTAAAAAAAATGCAAAATTAAACCATCCTTTTAGTAAATGGGTAAATTTAGTAAATGGCTACATAAACTAGGTACCTACTTAGGGCCCACTTTAGGCAACATATCTGGAATACAATATTTAAGCCATGCATAGGCGACATGGCGGGATCATGAAAAAGCCATAAACAGGGCGGGTAGACCCTCATTAACCTAGTTTCAGTCAGTCAGTCAGTCAATGATAAAGCGTTCGTGGGTACTGTCAAAGGGACTGAACCCGGCCGGTCCTTTAAACTGACACCGACGAGTCAGGCGTAATGCTGTCCCCTTAGCTCCGAGCGTTAGGATGGAAGCCACTACTACCAACTTTAATGTATTTGGTTTGACCCGGCCGGGGTTTGAACCCCCGACCTCCCGATCTGCAAGCCGACGCTCTACCAATTGAGCTATTGCGGCCGGTAAATGTACGGGACACATACAGTCAGCTGACAGACACTGAACTTGAGGAAGAAGTAAGAAAAGTCACAAGCCACTTTCCTAATGTTGGCTATCGAACTGTGCAGGGAATTCTTCTCAGTCAAGGACATAGGGTTCATAAGCATAGATAATTTGTTTGTTTGTTTATTGGGTTTATCGTCCCACCAACGGTATTTCAGTTATCTGGAGACGGTGTCCACTTGAAGCAGATATAGCGCTGCCTTCACTGTGTATAGCATGCCGTGAACACCTGGCATGATACCACACCCAGTCACATTATCCCCACACCAGGCCAACCAGTCGTGGAACTACCCTTATATTTGCTTGAGCGTTAGCAAGGAAACTATACCACAACCATTTTTAACGAATTTGGTATGTCGCGGCCCGGGATCAAACCCGGGGCCTCCCGTACCTGAAGCCGACGCTCTACCGATTGCGCTACCAGGTCCGGTTTGAGCATAGACTAAGACATACTATAAGAAACATTGATCCTGAGGGTGTGCTGTTTAGAAAACTCTTCATCACAGCTTGTCGAATACATAGAAGAACATACAGTGTGCAAGGTCCTCAGGCTTTATGACATATTGATGGATACCATAATTTGATATGGTAAAGTACATTGTTCTACATAAAAAAATACTTTTATGTTATGGTATACTTACCATATACAATGATGAACAGTGTATATTATTGTATATGTTTGAGTTTGAGTGGAAGCCACTACTACCAACTTCAAAGTCTTTGGTTTGACCCGGCCGGGGTTCGAACCTACGACCTCCCGATCTGCAAGCCGACGCTCTACCACCTGAGCTATTGCGGCCGGTTATAGAAGCTTGATAACAAGACTATAGTAAGTACATTTTACTTTTTGGAGAAATGTTTTCAAAAGACATCCCCTGGAACTTAAAATTGTTAGCTTGAAAAAACAACTAACAAATCTTGCCTTACCTAAAAATTCAACAGATACAATGGAGGTATGATAATTATATGCTAACAACAAGGAAAGTCGCTAGAACAGACATATGCCCTCGAAAAATATAATGACCTAAAATATAGCATTGACTATGACCTTGACCTTAATAATAGTTGCACTTGTACATTTTATGTGCAATACATCATACAAGTGTATAAGATGGTGAAGTTTGATGAAAGTAAATAAAATGGAAGTTATGACTGAGACTCAGAAATGGGACTGATGATTGGAGGATTATATAAAGATGCATTAACAAACAGACGGTGTGACTGCTATATTCCACAATGTAGAGACCTAAAAACATTCAATCTCTTATAATCAACATTGTAATGTCGATTCAAAATTAGAAGCAAAGCTGCAAATCCACATTATGTATGAACAAGATGTCCTTCAAAAGACTGATGTCTAGACTTTAAAAGTAAGGCTCCAGTTGATATGTTTTATTCATCTGATAAAATCTAGGAAATTAATGTGCTGATCTAGATACAAAAGGAATTCCACAATGGTCCTATATGGCTCACCTGAGTACCATAGACAATTAGCCCTTGTGGCTATGCTTTTTGACAGATCAGAATACTTAATACAAGGCCACCAAAGGAATACATAAACCAAATATCAAAGTTCTAGCTCTTGTGGTTTCTGAAACAGAAGATTTTCCTATACAGCCATATAGGGAAAATGGACAAGCCCTTGGGGGCCTTGTTATTTGATGGATCAAAATGGTTTGATTAATCTTGACACAGAACCACCCAAGGAACATGTATACCAAATATCAAGGCTCTAGCTGTTGTAGTTGTTACAAGAAGTTTTCAAAGTTTTCCTCTACAGCCATTTTGGGGGAAATGGCCATGTCCCTAGCAGCCATGTTTTTGACAGACCAATATTACTTGAACAGCTTTTCATTCCCTTTGCCTTCTTAAGCTTCTAAGAAAGTTTGCCTGAATTTGGCCCAGCTATTTCAGAGATGTCATTTGAAAAGTTTGTCGGACGTGTGACACCGGACGGTGGGCTTTCACAAGAGCTCACTCTGAGCATAAGCTAATGTGACCTAAAAACACCAGATAAAGATATATGGCCTTAACTTACTATACCTGGTGAATGGCATCAACCACGTCTGCCCGCTGTACATCATCAGTGGGTAGCATTTTTAGGTCTGGAGTAGTGCCCCTTATGATATAGTTGCACACCGCGGAGCCCAAATTCCTTGGACCGGGATGTCCCATCACTAATGCTGAGGACACGGCCTTTCCAACTTAGAAGTAATGGTTGCTTTCTAGAAGCTTAGGACACATGCTTAGTTGATTTCCATCAAAAACTGGAAAGGCCTTGAAAAGAAGGGTAAAGAACTCCCTCATCAGGCCCCCATACCATCTTCTCCTATAAACTGGACTCTGATGACCGAGTTCCAGTTTTCCTCATTCGCCTCCTCCAGCTGTTCCATTGCTGTGGTTAGAAAATGTCTCCTCACCACTTTATTGTACCATCTATTGTCTTGTGCCTCAATTGTTGTCCTTAACTTGCCAAATGACTCATGCTGGCTCCTGTAAAATTAAGGAAATATCACACACATATACACGCTCAAGTGTTTTTAAAACAAATACTGGTAATTTTTCAGCATACATAAATAAAGATCTGAAAGGGAAACAAGAAGTTTGAACTTTATAGAATGTTTTTATAACATTGATATTACTTATTCTGTGTACACCTATTATCGCCAACATTTCACAGTAACTGACAGATGTTGGTATTTGTTCATACACAATTAAGCCGCAACATATCAACATATTCTCAATTGAATTAAATTTTTATTACAAAGACACCATTATTACAATACTTACTTTGCCTCTAGAATGTCAACAAGTAACTGTGGCTCGGCCTCTCTACAGGTGGCTGCATGCTGCTGCAAGTCACATAAGGATAACTCTCCCAGACACATGGGGCATGTCCCCTTTAAGCATGTTTCACTGGAAAAGACAATCAAAAACTCTATAACTTCAGCTTATATGAAGTTATAAGCTGATGTTACTTTTGCATGAAGTTATAAGCTGATGTTACTTTTGCATGAAGTTATAAGCTGATGTTAGAGTAACCAAGGAAATCCGGACGCCGACGCCGCTGACAAGGTAATCCCTATATGTCGCCTTTTCAGGCGACACAATAAAAACTGTACAAATATGATATTGTATTAACATAAGATGAACAATACAGTTACTTTATGTTCTCTGATTCTGTCGGCTGTGGTTGAGGAGTGGTAGCCTATTAAGATGGACAGTATTAAAACTACAATTGTAACATAACAAAGTGAAATAATAATCTTGGCTTCACAAAAAAAAAGAAATGTAAAGAATATACATAGTAAATATGATTAAAGCTGGAACCTGTCTTTGATGTAGCAAAAACAAAAATATTAAAGCCTTATTAGAGAGGAATGCAATTGGATGCAAACTAAATATACTCACAATGGATGATATAGATTATTATTAAGTTTGTCTTTTAAGAAGGTGGGAAGTGGATGTGGTTAAGAAAGAAAAAATGGAAAATTTAAACAGGAAAAAAAGTCAAAAATAAAGATGCAATGGTGAATGTAGGATATGAGTGGGAGAGAAAGTTATTTAAGGTCAAGAAATAAAAACAAATTATATAGAGTACTGTGTATGACTTCATGTTTATGACACATGTCCAGTCCAGAGATATAAAAGTCTGATGAGTTTAAAATAGTTAAAATGGATATATACACACATTGCATGGCTTTTGATTGCCCCAACCTGATGATAACACAGTAATCTGATAATACTGTGATAAGAGGTCAGATTTAAATCCATTTTTTTGTGTTTTTTGTTTTACAAGGTTTGCTGTGATTAACAAAAATTTAACCTAGACAAAAAGCATACCACACCTTTATCTTTAAACAAAATACACATTTTCCTAATTTGGTCACAATATATCACTCATGAAAAATAATTAAACAGTTATTTTTAGAGACTGACAGAATGAAAAATACATTGATTCCAGTATACCCCCTCCAACATTTGTTTGAGAGGATACAAAATTTGACTAATGCAAACAAGTCGCATTAAAGCTAAAAAAAGTGAAGGTTTCTAATAATAAGAAAGGGAGATACTGACAACTTAAAACATTACCTTGTCAGATAAACAACTGGAAGATAGGTCCAGATCCTCCTGTACTGGCCTTATATAACATAGAGCCTGACCAAGGTTACTAATATCACAGAGATAAGTTGAAGTAAATCCTCCTTTAGGATAATTTAACTTTTCCAAAGTCTGTCGACTGCCTGTGCTTAACCTCAACAGTTCATATCTACCCTTTCTTTCAATTTTGGAAATGACTCAAGCAACTTACATGGGTAAAAGTTAGAAATTATGAAAAACCTGAAATTCTGAAAATGTGTCAATTTATTAAGGGAAAATAAAGAAAATCAACCATTTTCAGACACACAGAAACCTGAATTTCAGGCATAATCCTGAAAATTTTCACCCATGAACTTAGAAGTAAAATTGTCTGCAGAATCATCTTTTGTAAATGATATTTTCTTTTTTGTAGAGAAAGCGTGACTGAAAGTATCACAATGGCTTATATTGGTAACTTTTGATTGGTAGAGGAATTGGGATGGGATTAGCCGGCATTTTGCCGATACTGCGCAGCGACATTTCTATCATTATAGCACAGGGGCACGTATGAGGTGCCCAGGGACTGAACCCGGCCGGTCCATTATACTGACACCGACGAGTCAGGCGTAATGCTGTCCCCTTAGCCCCGAGCGTTAGGAGGGAAGCCACTACTACCAACTTTAATGTCTTTGGTTAGACCCGGCCGGGGTTCGAACCCACGACCTTCCGATCCGCAAGCCGACGCTCTACCACCTGAGCTATTGCGGCCGGTTTGATTGGTAGAACAATATGTGTCAACAAAGAAGAAATTAACTGACTTTCCCAAAACATGATCTTTAGAGATTATAAATATACATATAAATAATCAAGTAGTAACTGTTACTAAATAAGCTTTGATTTGTTATGCTCTATACTGTTATAAACAATGAAGTAACCATAACATGAAATGTTTTTAGAAGAAATATAACAGTAAAAATGCAACAGAGATAAAAAGTTTTGATAGAGTTTTAAGGCTGTGATGTTTTCGTAGACATTCAAAGAACATATACAAGATAAAACAGATACATTAAAAACAACAATAACCAAGACCAACTGTGTCCATGTTAAAAATATCTAGAAATTATTAAAGCAAGTAATCTGGGTCACTCTAACCTAGGAGTATTTAGGAGTTGGCACTATGGTAGTACAATGTTGAATAATTACCAAGTGTACACCATCAACAACCTAGTTAGAAGTATGGAGAAACATGGCCAGGCTGTTATTATTAGTACTGAATAGCCCAACAAATTCCTTTTTAATCTGTTTAACTGCATTTCAATAAAAGTTGGATTATACCAATAACAATACTAACAGATAATAATAGAGCTGCAACTGTGAACTCAAATCTCTTTAATGCCATTAAAATATAAAATTTACAATTAAAAGTAAAATGTGATTTAATAATAAATAAGGAAGAAAATTTTCCCTCAGCAAATTTTATAATTTAAACAAACCTGTGATGCACTTGAAAGACAGACAAATTTGTGAGACCACAGGTTGGTTCTGCTTGTGCCTCATTTTGTCTTCTTGTGTTTGACCTCCTATATGGGACAAAAAGGCTCCTGACTTGTGTGGACAATTGGAATGCGAGGATGCGGAAGTACTCGGCCTCGGTGGCATACCGCTGATGGTTGGTGCGGATGGTTAGCAGGTCAGCTACTTTCCTGTTGTCCATTTTCTGAAGGAACAATATGCATTACGTTACATGTGAACTTTTCAATTCAATAATAATAAATAAAAACAAATCCTTAAAATGTGGCAATCCCTGCATGACTAATGAAAAATAACTAGTAAAACTAATGGACATAACTAAACTATAAATAAAGGTAGACTTACAAGTTTTGATCAATACATTTCTATTCATAACCAGGAAGCTATATATACAAATCCAGATAAGAACATTTAACTAAAGGAGATAAATGAACAACAACTTTGGTAGATATCTGGTTCTTGTGCACTGAACATCAGCTCATAAAAATCTTTCAGACCTCCAAATTTTAACTCAACATGTCAGAAGATCTAGGAGATCTCCACAACTGATTGGTTCTACTGGTCCTATGTCAGAATAATATGTTGTTGTTTTTGTTGTTGTTTTTAATACATCACTACAACACAAGTACCGTCAGCATTGCAATGTTCAGATATATTGGTTGAAGAAGAAACCAGACATATGTATGAGATGACCTCAAATCAAGCCCCTCACCCAGACGGGAAATTAAACACAGAGTGAGGGCCGAGGAATCAGAAGAGTTACAAGTCCATGAATATATCCCTCGACCCATTTCAGGCATTTGGCTCATGTGAATTTGTGTGGTATCAGCAGGGGATGTCGGAGACCTCGTACTACTTCGATCTCGTACCACTACAATGTCGTGCTATTCTTGGAGACTTCGTACCACCTATAGGATATATAGGGATTTATTTTCGCACCTATTAAGTACCCGCTATCGATGTCATTAGTATCACAATAGACATGTAATTGGTGATTGTGCGTTGATGATTGATGTTTTCGCACATATTAAGTACCCATTAATAGGCGAGTAATTGATGAGTAATTACAGAAGATTGGTGTGAAAAATAGAACAAACACTTGGTACAGCTTAATAAAATTTATTTCAAACATCAATAATATTTTAATAAAAAATTCTTTCTTTTTTATTTATTCATTTTTTCAAAATTATGGCAAACATGAACATAACGACATCAACGAATCAAATACTAAAAACAAATTCATTTCATTGTTCAATAAAAATATTACAAAAACATTGTAAATAGTAATTTAAGCATTAACTTTGGAAAAGAAATCGTTCAAAAAGTTTTATTGATATTTTCTTCTATATTTATATATGACATATGTGGTACGAAGTCTCCAGGAAAGTGGCACGAAGTCTCCTGGCACGAGATTGTAGTGGTACGAAGTCACCCTAATTCTCAGCAGGCCAGGTGCTCATAGCATGCAATCACAGTGAAGACGTCAATATATATCTGCTTAAACTGTAAGATTGTTAGTAGGAGGATAAACAACAGGCATAGAAAATTGTATCAGTAAATCGACTTGAGTTAAAAGACATACGTACCCACTGTTGTTGTGGTTCAACTTTCAAGCTGAATACGAGTCAATGTCGATCTACTGTGAAGAAATCCGAATGCAATGGTAGGTTCTTCCTGAAACGTCCGATAAAATAATAAATTAAAATTAATTGAATGTATTTTTAAGAAAACAAAGATCGTATAGAGTATTTGCCGAATTATTAGAATAAATATCTAGTATAATGACCAATTTATAGGTAAGGATACTTTGGCGCCAAATAACCTTCACTGTTATAGTGTATCTCTTTTAAAGAGAGTGTTTTAGGATTCCGTTCTATTTTTAACTCATTGATGTTTAAATTTATGCAGTATCGCCGCCTACCGTCTGAATGTTGTAAATTCTGTACTTGTACATTAGTAATTTGTGACTTGAAAATTGTGACTTGAGATTTGTAACTTGTAAATTGTAAGCGAGAAATGTGAATTACATACGTGTAAAAAAGAACATGTTTATGCATGTTTGTGCAAACAAATAACAAATTTATGCTTTTGCAGGGTTACAATTCACAAATTAAAAATTGAATATTGGCGGATATCCCCTTCCATACTTCACTGTAAATATTTTGTCACAGTGGGGTTTTCCGATATTCTAAAAATAGCATTTATGGCAGGCTAGATAACATTTTCGGAAAATCGCGGAAGGACTTCAATACGTAGGTGATCTAAAAGTGTGGTTATAGTTGGACCGTCTATGAATAAAAAGAATTTCGGAACTTTGGACAATAACAGCAACGCAGACACACATTTTGTAAGTTGTTATATTGAGTGAATTTGTTCGTTTAACAAGGTTTCTCCTTCTACACAGCGAATTAAGATATAGGTTTCAAGTCAATGCGAATGAGTGTCCTAGTGTATCTTGATGTGACCTAAATTCGACATTTAAAGTATCAGTATTGTCTAAGGCGTTTTTTTTAAAAAACAAAACACCTTAAATATAATGATAAACTACTTCAGTAACAACCTCTAGTTTTTAGCCATTAAACAGTAAATATCTTTAAACTAGTGAATATTAGGTCAAAGCACTAAAAACCGACCAAAAATCATAAATCTTCATGGCAGTGCTTTTATCCCGGTTAGGAAAAGTTAAGCGAGGGTTTTCGTCTGGTCAAGAAAAATGATAGGACTGCTTTTGTCTGGCCCTACCCAAACAGCAGGCAGAAGGGTTTTGAGCAAGTAGGAGATTAATCAATGACTTGTGAAAAGTCATGACTTCAAGATAAATTCTAACATTGAACAGATTAAAAATACATTGTTATGTTGTAACCAAGCGAAACAAAAAACACAAACAAAAAAATGGCAATAGTTCTTAGCAATAACTATAGCTTACAGAAATACCTATCGAGTTGCATGTCAAGAAAGAAAGGAAAAATAGGCAATATTCTGTCCTTAGCCGACAGATAGATAACGCGATACGATCAGAATTGAAGAGCAGCGTTTATTGCTTCAAACATCAACACACATCAAATCTCATCACATCATATCGTAAGAAGTCGTACACCCTCAAAGATCTCCAAGCATGGATCTAAGGACTGTCTTCCCAGCTTCCAAACATTCTGAGAATGGAACTGGGCCAAATCTTCCATTAAAAACAGCGTGGTGCGGCATTGCATCCACTCCTCGTGGTACGGATGTAAAATCGACAACGAGCCTCGTACAGAGGATAGTTTCTTTAAAGCTGGCAAATGAAGCAAGGGATAGTTTTGTATGTTTCAAATTTTCTTTTAAAGTTCAAATAAAGAAAAAATATCAAACAAAAATTACTGATCCAGTACACTCCCCGGCTGTGATTCTTCACACCCATCTTACATTACAATCTTCAGTATCCATTTTAAGGGAACATATTTCTCAAATAAAATTGAAAAAATTAAAACATCAAATGCAAACATAAGATATCTTAAGCTAAGACAAGTAGCAACACAGTAGTTATACAATAAAGAAGTCAAAGTTCTAAGCTTTTATGCCTCTACCAGAAAAAAACATGTCTACAATTGGTCGCGTATACACAGTACATTGTCCATCTTTACACACGCGGACAGTTACTTTGCGGACTTTGATGGCTTGCTGGATGATGCCAACAGACCAATGGTTTCTAGGTGAATTCTTATCGGTTAGTAGCACTACATCTCCTTCCTTCAAATTACGTGTAGGGTTTTGCCACTTCCTGCGCGATTGTAGAATTTGTAAGTAACCATCACGCCACCTTTTCCAAAATAGGTCTGACAGAATCTGCACTATTTTCCATTGCTGTTTGTACTCTTCTCGCGGATTCAAATCTAATGAAACACAAGACTCACTACTGAACTTCTGATTCAACAATAATGATGGAGTGATAATTGCTGAACACTCACTGTCATCAGAAATAGGTCCCAATGGTTTTGAACTCATAATTGCACTGACTTCAGCCATTAGTGTGACCAACACTTCATGTGTAAGATTACCTTGTTTCACACCTAACAACATACTATCTAGAATCCGTCGAGCAATTCCAGTTAGTCGTTCCCACACGCCTCCCATGTGCGATGAATGTGGAGCATTGAACTTCCATGTAATACTTGACCTTTTCAGGAATGTGTCAATTGGTGCATCCTCAACATGTATCACATTGGCTTTTAGCTCTTCTGCAGCTCCAATGAAATTTGTGCCCCTACCCGACCTTAATTCTTTCACATTTCCTCTTATGGCAATAAAGCGTCTGAGAGCGTTGATGAACGAAGAACTTGACATTTCTTCTAATACCTCGATATGTACAGCTTGCATTGTCAAGCATGTAAACAACACAGCCCATCTTTTTGATTGTGCTACGCCTCCTCTTGTTTTGCGTGAAACTACAGCCCAAGTCCCAAATACATCAAGGCCAACATAAGTGAAGAGAGGACTCGGTGAAAGTCGATCTGCTGGCAAATCTGCCATCAGCTGAGTTGTGGGTTTTCCCCTCAGTTTTCTGCAGGTAACACATTTATGTATCATGCTGGAGATCAGGCGTTTGCCTCCAACAATCCAATAACCACCGTTTCTTACAGTAGATTATGTTATGAGTCTGCCTTGATATTTACATTTTTCATGATAATGAAATGAAATAAGCTTTGTCACATGGCTTTTCTTAGAAAGTAGAACAGGGTTTGTCAGATCCAAAGAAAGACAACTCTGCTTAATCCTTCCCCCAACGCGCAAAACTCCCTCATTGTCTAAGTATGGATTCAAGTTCCTGATAGAGCTATCACGACCTATTTGTTTCCCTTCTGTTAGACGACTTATTTCCTCACTGAATGATTGGGCTTGCTCTACTTTCAATATGAAAACCTTTGCCTTGATCATTGCGCCATCTGCATTTTGTTTTGTCGAACCATCAACATCTGTACAATGCTTGTTATGGAACATTTCAGCAGCTCGTTGAAGAACAGCAAATGCCTGTATAAGGCGGGTCCAATCTGAGAACAGTTCAAACTTTTTGCAAAGTGACTTATTAACACGTGTCTTATTCACTGTGACTTCCTTGCGAATTTCTTTGTCATTTTCTGGTGACACTAAGTCGTACTTACAAGTGTTTTTGTCACGAGTTTCACGTAAGGACTTTGGTCCCCTTTTCCATACATTCAGTTGTTCTAGTGATGAACAACCACGACTTCCCTAATCAGCTGGGTTCTCCTGACTACAAACATAATGCCACTGGCTAGGTTCAGAAAAGTTTAATATCTTTTGAACTCTGTTGCAAACATAATTGTAAAAGCGCCGCGTCTCATTATGCAAATACCCAAGTACTACTCTACTATCAGTGTAAAATCGCACAGTGTCGAATGAAACATATAGAGACTGTCTAATGGTATAGCTCATCTCAGCAGCCAGAAGTGCTGCACACAACTCAAGACGTGGTATGGTGTGTCCATGTGTTGGTGTCAACTTGCTTTTTCCCATTACAAAACCTACGGCTGCAGTATTGTTCCTGCGTACTACAACATAGGCCACTGCGCTTATAGCCTTTTCTGATGCATCCGAATAAATATGCAACTCTGGTTTCTCTGCTGTGCTGAGTGAGCCGTTGATGTATGTGCGAGGAATGATGAACTCCTCCAACCGCTTTAGTGATTGCTTCCAAAGGTCCCACTTGGCAATGTCTTCAGGGTCTACAGAATCATCCTAGTTCGCTCCTTTGGTTATTTCCCGCAAGAGCATCTTTCCTTTGACAACAATTGGTGCTACAAAGATGCTATTCAAGGATGACAGCATGCCCCGACGTGTATCTGGTTTGGGATCAAAGTTCAAATTGAATCTGAATGCGTCTTGTTTCAAGTCCCAAGCCAACCCAAGACTTTGGTTGACTAGTTGATTGTTCTGGTCAAACTAAAATGACCTTAATTTACTTTTCAGCTCTTCTTCTGTAAATGCCTGCATGACCTCAACACTGTTGGGTGCAATTTTGTGTAGCTTGAGATTAGCACGTATGAGACATTTCTGAGTTCTTTTCATTACGGATATCACTTCATCTTGTCTCGGTAAGGACAACAATCCGTCATCAACATAGAAATTTTGGTTAACGAATGCCCTGACATCTTCATCTGCTCTTTCAACAGTCTTTCTCAACCCATATGTTGCTACCGCCGGTGAAGGACTATTACCGAATACGTGTGCACACATACGGTACTCAACAAGTTCTTGCTCTGGGTCATTATTTTTATACCAGAAGAATCGAAGCATGTCTCTATGTTCTTTTTTCACGAAAAATGTATAAAACATTTGTTCAATGTCAGCAACTATCGCGTAAGCATCTTTGCGGAAACGTAGAAGTATGCTTAGTAGACTGTTGACAATGTTTGTGCCGGAAAGCAACACATTGTTCAGCGATACTCCTTTGCAAACAGCTGACGAGTCGAAAACTCCACGAATCTTGTCGGGTTTCTTGGGATGGTAGACTCCGAATATTGGTAGGTACCAAACTTCACATGACGTTGGTGAAAGAGGAGGTGCTATTTCTGCTGCGCCAGATTCAAAAACTTTCTTCATGAAATTGATGAAGTGCGCCTTTTTTGTTGGGTTCCTTTTTAAACTTGCGTCCAAGAACAATGCTCTCTTCTTGACTATGTCTTTGTTGTTGGGCATTTTGGGGCGTTGTTCACGAAAAGGTAAAGGAGCTTCCCAGGCGCCATTTTCATCATTACACATCTCACTGTCCATGATGTCAAGAAACCGTCTGTCCTCGATTAAAAGGCCAATTTGGTTGTCATCTTTTCTCCTCAAAAAAATGTCGCAGTCATTATCGAATGCTGTCTGAGAATTTAAATCGCTAAGTACGAACTTGTTTTTACACATGGGAAAAATAGATTGTCTCCCTTGCTCGTTTATATTGGTTTTCTTAACATGGACCAAGGTCTCGGGTATGTGCAAGTTGCCGTTGCAGGTTTCGCCAACAATAACCCAGCCAAGATGGAGTTTCTGTGCATATGGTCCTTTGGTACCAATAATCTGATCGTGCACATGGTGTGCTTCTGCAAGATCTCTGCCTATGAGTAGCTGTATCTCAACAGTGTTATCAAGATGAGGTATGCAACTAGAAATAGCTTTCAAGTGTCCAAACATGTTGGCTATGTCAGGTGTAGGAATTTCATCTCTGTTGTTAGGAATTTCTGAACATTCTATAAAATATGGTATTTCAAGTTTAGTGCCATCTAAACTTTCAACAACAAACCCTTCAGCTAGGCGTCCAGAAGTTGTGGTGCTTCCTCCGCATGAAGTGAGAGTGTATGTGGTTTCCTTGAACTGGCATACCCTATTAAATTTATCAAAGAAAGCTGAATTAGCAAGAGACTTATTGCTTTGGTCATCTATAATGGCATACAATGTTGCTTCGTAGTCTGACATGTCTTTATGAAACACGTTTACCATTACAATCTTCGCACAAGACTTACTTGTCCCACAAACTTGTAAACATTTACAATTTATGTCATTCTGCGTAGTCTTCAGAGTGTTACTAGACGTTTCAGGCTTCTTCATATGTTGCTTAATATGCATAGCCGTACAGTGTTTAGTGCTCTTACATTCTTCACACTTAACAAGAGATGTGCACTGTTTTACTTGATATTTGTCTGTGTCACAACATCTTAAGCATATTTTGTTGTCTTTTAGATACCTTTGCTTTGCGTCATGACTCATTTTCATAAATTGTTTGCAGTTACTTAAACTGTGTGACATTGTAAATGGATGCATTGAGCATTTAAGCGTTTCTTCACCCACATTAGTTTTCCTAGTTTGTATCATGTGTCTAGGGGCTGGAGCATTCTCTCGACTTGGCGGTTGTGTTTCTGTTTGAAAACTTGGATCATTCAACAAGTCACACATCTCTTTCACGAACGATACTAAGAACCCAAAGGTCGGAAATGCAACATTGTGGTTCACTTTGTACCTCCTGGCTCTCTCAGCCCACTTATTTTGAATGTGAATGGGCAATTTCTGAACAACCGGGTTGATTCCAATGGATGAATCAAAATGAGCAAAGAGACTTGAGTATCTGGGATTCTCTTTCAAACATTCTATTTTACACAACAGATCACTAAGATCATAGAGTCGTTTATAGTCCCTGCTAGTAACTTTTTTAAACTGTTCTAGACGCTTTCTGAGTTTATTTTGCAATAAGTTCTGGAGCACCATACCTGTCATTGAGCCTCTCCCATATTTTGTTCAATGAAACCGGAGGATCATGTATGTTGGCTGCTCTGAGACTAACTGCTTGTTTTGAAGACTCTGGGCCAAGCCACTTTACAAGTAAATCGATTTCTTCTTCTGAGCTGACATTAAGTTCACGGGTCACATTTTTAAATGTTGTCGCCCAAGCATGAAAGTTTGTTGGGTCATCATTAAACTTGTAAAATCTTGTCAATAAGCGTTCTTTCTTAATGAGAAACTGACTGAAAATTTTAGTATCGTTTGTTGACTCTCTATTGACCTGAGGTTCAAATGAAGGAGCTTTGGGGTTCAAAGTGCTATCTTCTCTAAAAAGCTTACAATGGTTAGCCTGATCCTCAACATACTGTCTAGTTCTTTCTAAAGAACAGTTTTCATGAACAGCTTCATGCACTAATGAACTCTTTTCTTCTCCATCACTAAATGAACCATACACATCAACTTTGGCTTTTGATTCGGCAATCAATTTCTTATCTTCAATTAAGCATAACTTAGCATCAATCAATTGTTCTGCATGTAGCGTTTCTGCATCTCTCTTACTCTTTTGTTCTAGTAATTGAGCCCTACGCCTTTTAACTCAACTTCTTGTTGTGTAACTGCCATGCGTGCTTTGGCAGCTTCTAACCTTGCCATAGCAGCTAAGGAGCTAGCTTTACTGGTTTTTGACCTCCTATTAGTTTTAGAGTTACTAGATTTAACTGAGTCATCATCTATAAACGTTTTCTTTGTTTGATCAATTTCACCTAAAACAGACTGAAATGAGAGTCATGTTGTTTACTGGTCTGTTCAAGCTCTAATAATAATGCTGACTGGTTTCAGTCCTACTACTTTGAAGAAATTCAGAAAAATTCCTGCAATGGAGCCTATATTGTCCATATTTGAGACAGATAACTTTCTCTGCATGTTTTACAGAATCTTTAGTGTCATATGATACTGAATCTACTTCAATTTGAACTGAAGACCAAAGTTTGGTTAACTTTGATAGGTATCTGGTTACTTTTTCTTGAAAAAGTGTTTCGCCTTTCTCTGTAAGCGACCTTGTACAATGTACGTCTGAATCTGTCTGGTCAGCCATGTTGGATCCTTTCTCGTGGGACTTCTTACTATTCTGTCCTTAGCCGACAGATAGATAACGCGATACGATCAGAATTGAAGAGCAGCGTTTATTGCTTCAAACATCAACACACATCAAATCTCATCACATCATATCGTAAGAAGTCGTACACCCTCAAAGATCTCCAAGCATGGATCTAAGGACTGTCTTCCCAGCTTCCAAACATTCTGGGAATGGAACTGGGCCAAATCTTCCATTAAAAAAAAAACAGCGTGGTGCGGCTTTGCATCCACTCCTCGTGGTACGGATGTAAAATCGACAACGAGCCTCGTACAGAGGATTGTTTCTTTAAAGCAGGCAAATGAAGCAAGGGATAGTTTCGTATGTTTCAAATTTTCTTTTAAAGTTCAAATAAAGAAAAAATATCAAACAAAAATTACTGATCCAGTACAGGCAATATGTTTGTTTTTAAGTGTCACAATTCTCTTTATTTCGTGCAAAAAAAGACCTGCCCCGCTCATTTATATACGCGTCGCTATGGCAACAATTAAATTGCAAATTAAACTTATTCTGGTATATTTTCTACATACATGTATATGTTTTGATCAATTGCTGCACTTCACTATGAAGAAACTACCAACTTTAAAGTCTTTGGTTGGACCCGACCGGGGTTTGAACCCACGACCTCCCGATCCGTAAGCCGATGCTCTACCACCTGAGCTATTGTTTCGAAATAACTTTTTCTTTTCTTAAAAAAACAACAACATAGTTTACATCATCAGTCCGGTTATTTCTGAATCACTGTTCATATGATATTCTGTTTAGCAAAGAATACTGTTTCCATGTTTTCTAAAACGTTGCCTATTTTTCAATACGTGTTAGTTTAATTGTCCATTGCTTATGTTGTACTCTATTGTGTGCATTATAATGTGATGCATTGACAAATTTAATAAAGATTTGTTTAGTCTAAACTTTACATAAAACATGTACGAAAAGAAGACGCCAAGATGACATTGTGTACATGATTTTGGCCCAATCTGTAATAAACGCTTTGCTTTGAAACTAAATTCAATATGTTATCGTACAGAAACTTCACAATATTGACATAAAACACCAAACTGGAAATGCTTGGTCATTATTTGTTTGAAAACGATATTTGCTACACATCATTCAATGAGAGTTTGCAGAGAACGCACCAAAAGTGTTTTATTTAATTTCGGAAAGTTATCAAGAATTTCTTTTACTTTCTTTGCAAATATGCAAATGGGGATAGATGGAAAACAGAGTCAGGAAATGTATGTAAACTCGAAGGGAAGTAGACGTTTGTTGAGGTATACTTATTTGTTAAGTACTTACACTAATTATGAACAGCACTTTCTATTGGCCAATGTTTTCATCTTCACTTTCATGGTTATAGAATCAGCAAATTGCCCCGGGGAGCATGTCCGCTGACCCTATACAACATTTAAAGTCGGTTAAAATGTTTTGGATCAGGGCTTGGCTTCTAGCTGCCACACGTCACGCACTCTTATTTATTCGGTTTTCTAAAGTAAAATTCAACGCTGAAAAAAGTTGGCAATATTGATTATTCAACATAAGTAACAAATTAATGTTTACTTATAATGCGATTCTGTCCCCAAATAAATACATTATCAGTGTTTAGGCTAGAGCGCACCTGTGTAGGATTGGCGCAGAATTCTAAGAATTTTGGCGCACGCTAATAAATGTAAAGAATAAATAAAATGGAAAGAAATGCTTTAATTTTTGTATCAATCAATAATTCTATGCCTAGCGTGTACACAAAGTAGTTTCTGCTAAATATAGACCAACTCGGCGTTACCTGTTCTGTTGACCTAAAAACAGCTGTATTGGATTGACTTTACATGCACTAGCGACTTTCGGTATAAAGGATCAACTCTGTTGATCGTAATTAATGGACGCTTCATGGTTAATTATGTGGTATATAAGGGCTTGGGTGATCCAAAACTTTGTGATTATTTTTGCGATGTCTGCTACTTAAAACCCAATTTGGTGTGGTTTTAAATGACCCACTGATTGTAAAATTAGCCCACTGTTTTCAGAAGTTTTTGGTCAAATTGGCCTGCTGCTTTGAAATTCTAGCCTAAACACTGCATTATGTATGGAGTAACGAATAACTTTGTTTATTTAAAAATGGTTCATTGTGTAACCTTTGTGAAAGCGCCCAGTTATTGAGCCAATACCAACAGGAAAAAAGTCGAGGACAACTCAACAAAAGCAGGGAGGAATCACCTGCCAACCCAGCTGACAGCGACCGATATCCAGCCAACAGGGGCCAAGTTCCAGTCAACAGGGACCAGTCCCCAGCCAACTTAGGTCATATCCCAGCAGACAGCGGACGATACCCAGACGACTGTGGCAAATCCCCAGCTGACAGCGGCCGATACGGAAGGAGTCAATCCAAAGCCGATAGGCGGCAACCTCCAGCAGACAGGGGACAATTCCCAGCAGACAGGGGACAATCTCCAGCATAAAGATCTCAGGTAGTGCGATGAACAGCAGAATGTATTGATCACGTTTTCTTGTCATATTGTGTCATTCTTTTGTTTAAAACAGTTTTCATGTGGTGTTAGAGATAAAGTTTGTTCAACCTGTCTATTAGCCATGCCTTACCTATATTAAAATGTTGACCTTCATTTTTTTAGTCAAACATTAGCGTTTTTTTCATGATTTGGTAGGTCTACTCCCGGTTATCGTTTTACTCTTGGTTTTACTTTAGTGAGACAAAATCGGAAGACATGGAAGCGGAAGGACAAATAACCATGAATCATAGAAGAGCCAGGTCCCTTCAGGGGCAGGAATATAGAGAGCATGTAACAGCAGTTTGATCCTACGATACTTTGGCCAACTGCAGCTGGCCAACTAAGAAAACTGATCAAAACGACGATTTTCTTGTAAAAGATTACATTTTGCGTGTTTATTGTTTCAATCTTGTTTATTTTTGCAGCTTATGGATTTTTTGAATATGACTAAAACTGGTAAAATACTCGTTATCTTGATTAAATAGTCGAGGTAGACCTCAACAAAAAATCTAAAATTAACAAGAAGTTAGGAAGATTAACGAAAGGTCAGTTCCCAGGACGTCTGATTTAAATCTGTTCTATTTGTTATGACAAAAACCTTACAAAGCAATAAGTGACTATTGAAAGATCCTGAAGTCATATGGACCCTATGTTGTAGGAGCAACGCTTAATGAAGGGAAGTATCGGAATTTTGTTTTGTTACGTATTATCTACAAAACAGTCACAAGAAGCATACATAATATTATCTTACGCTTGCACATTTGATTTAAGCAAACTGTGGCAAACTGTTGGACATCGTTATGGACAGACAAAATTGTATTTACTCACAGCTACGAGTCCCATTTCGTTGCATTATCTCCTAAAAAAAGCAGGCAGTTGACTGGGTGGTAACTAGGCGCTTTCCAAACCAGATACAAACGCTCCAAGAGAACATATCTTATTTATTCAAAGACATATAAGTGGTAAAGTATAAGATTGAACATGATATTGAACAACTGGTTCTCAGTTAGTGAAGTCGGACATCGATACTATGTCAATATAGACTATATGGACAGGACATGCGGCGTTCTGAAACTTTTCTAAGTTTTAACTTTGCTACCCTATCCTTATCAGTTTAACTAATTCTGGTCGTCGTAGAATAGTTTCTAAGACAATGTTCCAAGTTCAGAGAGTTGTATTACAGAATAAAATGTTACGCAAATTTAAAAGTTGAAATTATTAACATAGCTGATGGCAGCCAAAGTGGATTTAGCTGTCATGTTTTACAAAAGAGTGTCAAAGAACCGCCGAGGTGTTTTTGCCTGTAACTCGTTTACCTACACGGAAGATGTTAACTGATGTTAACATAATTTTCTCTGAAGTAATGTTTAATTACATTGTACTAAGACAAAGTCGTAGCTGCACATGATTGCCCATTTCAGCTAAATACATGTTATATAAATATAAATATATTGAGTTATCGTATTATTAAGTAGTCTGGTTGGATTATATCCCATTTAGTCTTCTCACATTTGGTCTACTCCCATTTGATCTGACCTTATTTGATCTATTCCCGTTTGCTATACTCCCATTTGATCTATTCTCATTTGGTCTACTCCAACTTGGTCTACTCCAACTTGGTCTACTCCTATTTGGTCTAATCTCATTTGGTCTAATCCCATTTGGTCTACTCCCATTTGGTCTTCTCCCATTTGATATGTTCTCATTGGGTCTACATCCATTTTGTCTATTCTCATTTGGTCTACTCCCATTTGGTCTACTCCCATTTGGTCTACTCCCATTTGGTCTACTCCCATTTGGTCTACTCCCATTGGTCTATTCTCATTCGGTCTACTCCCATTTGGTCTATTCTCATGTGGTCTACTCCCATTTGGTCTATTCTCATTTGGTTTACTCCCATTTGATCTATTCTCATTTCATCTCCCATTTGGTCTACTCCCATTTGCTTTACTCTCATTTGCTCTACTCCCATTTGGTCTACTCCCATTTGGTCTATTCTCATTTGGTCTACTCCCATTTGGTCTATTCTCATTTGGTCTACTCCCATTTGTTCTACTCTCATTTGGTCTACTCCCATTTGATCTCCTCCCATTTGAGCTATTCTCATTTGGTCTACTCCCATTTGGTCTACTCCCATTTGGTCTATTCTCATTTGATCTACTCCCAATTGGTCTACTCCCATTTGGTATACCCCCATTTGAGCTATTCTCATTTGGTCTAGTCCCATTTGATTTATTCTTATTTGATTTACCCCCATTTTATATATATTCTCATTTGGTCTACTCCCATATAGTCTACTCCCATTTTATCCATTTTCATTTGGTCTACTCCCATTTGATCTATTCTCATTTGGTCTACTCTAAATCAATATATTCTCATTTGGTCTACTCCCAATTGATCTATTCTCATTTGGTCTACTCCCATTTGATCTGTTTTCATTTGGTCTTCTCCCATTTGATCTATTCTCATTTGGTCTTCTCCCGTTTGATCTATTCTCATTTGGTCTTCTCCCATTTGATCTATTCTCATTTGGTCTACTCCCAATTGATATTCTCATTTGGTATACTCTCAATTGATCTATTCTCATTTGGTCTACTCCCAATTGATATTCTCATTTGGTCTACTCTCAATTGATCTATTCTCATTTGGTCTACTCCCAATTGATATTCTCATTTGGTCTACTCCCAATTGATCTATTCTCATTTGGTATACTCCCAATTGATATTCTCATTTGGTCTACTCTCAATTGATCTATTCTCATTTGGTCTACTCCCAATTGATATTCTCATTTGGTCTACTCCTAATTGATATATTCTCATTTGGTCTACTCCCAATTGATATTCTCATTTGGTCTAATCCCAATTGATCTATTCTCATTTGGTATACTCCCAATTGATCTATTCTCATTTGGTCTACTCCCAATTGATCTATTCTCATTTGGTCTACTCTCAATTGATCTATTCTCATTTGATCTACTCCCAATTGATATTCTCATTTGGTCTACTCCCAATTGATCTATTCTCATTTGGTCTACTCCCAATTGATATTCTCATTTGGTCTACTCTCAATTGATCTATTCTCATTTGGTCTACTCCCAATTGATATTCTCATTTGGTCTACTCTCAATTGATCTATTCTCATTTGGTCTACTCCCAATTGATATTCTCATTTGGTCTACTCTCAATTGATCTATTCTCATTTGGTCTACTCCCAATTGATATTCTCATTTGGTCTACTCTCAATTGATCTATTCTCATTTGGTCTACTCTCAATTGATCTATTCTCATTTGGTCTACTCTCAATTGATATTCTCATTTGGTCTACTCCCAATTGATATTCTCATTTGGTCTACTCCCAATTGATATTCTCATTTGGTCTACTCTCAATTGATCTATTCTCATTTGGTCTACTCTCAATTGATCTATTCTCATTTGGTCTACTCCCAATTGATATTCTCATTTGGTCTACTCTCAATTGATCTATTCTCATTTGGTCTACTCTCAATTGATCTATTCTCATTTGGTCTACTCTCAATTGATCTATTCTCATTTGGTCTACTCTCAATTGATCTATTCTCATTTGGTCTACTCTCAATTGATCTATTCTCATTTGGTCTACTCTCAATTGATCTATTCTCATTTGGTCTACTCCCAATTGATATTCTCATTTGGTCTACTCTCAATTGATCTATTCTCATTTGGTCTACTCTCAATTGATCTATTCTCATTTGGTCTACTCTCAATTGATCTATTCTCATTTGGTCTACTCCCAATTGATATTCTCATTTGGTCTACTCTCAATTGATCTATTCTCATTTGGTCTACTCTCAATTGATCTATTCTCATTTGGTCTACTCTCAATTGATCTATTCTCATTTGGTCTACTCCCAATTGATATTCTCATTTGGTCTACTCTCAATTGGTCTATTCTCATTTGGTCTACTCTCAATTGATCTATTCTCATTTGGTCTACTCTCAATTGATCTATTCTCATTTGGTCTACTCTCAATTGATCTATTCTCATTTGGTCTACTCTTAATTGATCTATTCTCATTTGGTCTACTCTCAATTGATCTATTCTCATTTGGTCTACTCCCAATTGATATACATCCATTTCGTCTACTCTTGTTTCCTATATCGGCTTTTCTTAACAATCTATTAACATTAAAATATTATAAAGAAAAAAATAAGCCTAAAGCAGGTGTGCCAGCTAAAACAAGAGACATTATAACACACAAATACATCACATTATATTATAATGCCAATGTTTTTTTATATAAATGTGATTGTCAATTTTAAGATGAATACACAAATGTGTAACACACTGTTTTTTACTTTTATATAACAAAAAGAAATGTCAAAAGAGAATAATAACAAACTGTTTATTTGTATTTATATGGCTATTATACTTTATTTTTAAACCTTTTTTATTCTTAAAATTGTTGTAACGTGTAAGAAAAATTGCACAATCTTTGTTTATATTTAAA
The DNA here is from genome assembly GCA_007844125.1 of Sinonovacula constricta. Taxonomy (NCBI): domain Eukaryota; kingdom Metazoa; phylum Mollusca; class Bivalvia; order Cardiida; family Solecurtidae; genus Sinonovacula; species Sinonovacula constricta. The sequence goes on from CM017572.1 coordinate 29,725,159, forward strand.
ATATTATAAAAAGAACAACACATTTATTAATTTAAATATATATCCTAAATCAATTACTGTATATGACACAATTAACAACTTATTTTATTACGTGTGAACTGTAAATGCAGTGACATTCATATATCATGTATCAATTGTCATTAAGTCATAATATACTTTTTATTCCTTGTCAGCAGCCAGTTGAAACCAAAATAGACAAATTGGACTCAATGCATAAAGTTAAAGTAGAGGAAATATAAATAGACCAAACGGAACCAGCCCTTATTAATTCTCAAAAATCAAACTGATAATAAAAATTATACAGTTTATTAATGTTTTAACTAAAGGTTGTGTACATCTGGTTTGTAATTTATATATTTCTGCATGGGATTGTTGGTTTCATATTCATACATATACTGACATACCGAACTGGAAAGACCTGTATATCGCGTTGATCTTTTGATCATGATCTTAAATATTGGCTAAACAAGCACGACGCCTACAGAACATGTAGAATGGGAAATGCTTTTATTTATCGTTATATTTGCGACGAAATGTTTCATTAGAGAAACAAACCAACAGCACTAAATAGTAATCTTCATAAGTATGATTATTAGCGGATAATGTTTGTTTCGAATTAGATCATTATTAAAACACTGTACTATATGCAAAAAGAAATCGTCAGCCAGGAATTCCGGAAAAAACAACGGCTATACAGCCAGTTGGAAACGACAAGAAAGAGAGAACATATAGTATTCCCAAGCAGACAGGGTAATGTAATGAATCACAAATACAGACAAATAGACTCACGTTTTTACTGCCATTTAAATGTTAAAGTTGCAACGAGTTACATTTGTCCATTAATTTCTATCTCATGTCATTTTTTCGTGTTGTTTTCTTTCGTCTCTAAACCGGGGCTTGGTCAACCGGAAGCAGGAAGGTAGACGGTACTGTGACAACATTCTCCTCCCACATTACATGTACCTTTAACATACAGTTACAGCTCATCAACTGAAAAAGAAATACATAAAATGAAATCTAAATGAACTTTTCCATGTCCGCGATGTATTTAAGTCTTCTGTTTATCTACGTCACGAGGTAAATGACCAGGGTTATGGTAAAATAATGGCACTTCTAGATTAAGTTGTTCTATAGTCAGGTTAAAAATAAACAAATATTATCTACAGGCAAGATGGTTCATATTAAATAAAGCTGAATAAACCAATATAATACCTAATAAACTGTGAGCATACGAGTAAAGAACAATAAAATTAATGCATATATCAATTCTTCACAAAAGACAGGCATTTTAGCACCAAGTGAATGAAGGAAATCATTCGCTATCGATCTAGTAATGAAGTATATAGTGCACATGCATATTGATTACAGGTGGATAAAGTACGGTCCTATCCTGTAATTGCCGTTTATTCAAACTGAAACTCTCTGTTATTATGAATTTTATGTAGAATAAGTCGTCTAATTTCACATGCACATTGAATACAGGTAAATGCATTTCTGTCCTGTAATTGTCACCTCATTAAATTTTAACCTCTTTTCTATTATGTATTTTGTGTACAATATGTCTGATTGTTTTTACCTCCCTGTTTCAGTCGATCTTTTTGTTGACTTGCTTTACTTCAGTTCAAGATCCGAATTCTCAGACGACGAGCAATATAACATGGCTGAAGCTAATAGGATTAAGAAATCTAGGTCGCGAACAGACCGGTAGGTCCAGTATAGAAAAAATAGGGACGTTGTGTTTTGCAAATTCCGTTAAACTGTCCGTAGTCGACTTATTATGTGATCAACAATTACTTATTATTGACATATTAAGTTCGACCTTATACTCACTAATATAAGTAGGCAATTTGAGAAACCCCACAGGCAGTGCGAGAGTAGAGCTCTGTAAAGCCGGCCTAAGCATCCCAGTTGGTCCCATCTGTCGACTGACCATTCCAAGGCGGTAACTTTTGGGTTTGCAGTTGTTGTTTAATGACTCATCACAATTTTTTATTCTTACTTTTAAATTTGACTTGCATATGAACACCTTTTTCCTGTGCTGTTTAAATTTTGTATATGTTACTATGGTCATAGGACTTTGTCATATTTTCTTCTTGATATGATCAGTCGGATACCTTGATTCTTTTCATTTCTACGCTCATAGACATTCAATTAAGTACTGGATTGTTAACTGAGTATAAAGACGTGTGGGCAAGAAATTAAATGGCTTCACAAGCGGTCCAGCTTAATGAGTACATTGTATGCCAAACTGTCTATGCACGGTCAATCGATGCCGTCTTCTGTTTATTATTGCATATTGTCCCGCTATGTAAGATCACAATTTAATATGATAATACTTCCGGCTTTTGTTTTTCATTATAATTTATTCATTATTTAAATTGTTATCCCAATGTAAAAAGATCTTTCTTGTCTGATTTCAGGACAAACCAATTATGGATCCTCATAATCAACGCTATAGTTACTGTAATCTTGTGTGTGCTCTTCGCGATAGTCTATTCTACCATAGACAACAGTAACGTACAAGAACAGCTCCTGGCAATAGAAAGAGACAATAGGGCCTTAAGAAATGAAATGAAAACATGTCAAACGATGCCGGACGATATTCTATCAAAATTAATGACTTTAGATGAAGTTACCAAACTTGCGGATAATTTAAATGGGAAATTTGGTAAACTGGAAAAAAGTTTTAAAACAATGACAGAAAGTAATACTGGAATGTTCGAGGAAATACGAAGAAAAATAGATAAAAACAGTGATAAATTGAGTGAAAATGGAGAACGAATTGAGCAGTTGAATAATGACATATCAAAAACAAGGATTGATTTAGAAGAAAAGTTACGCCAACAAGACAATAATGTTAAGAAAACAATTGAAGAAAGCAATAAAGAAGTTCGGCTTGAAATGGATGACAAAATAAAGAAAGTAGAAGGAGACATGAGCAGTACATCAGAAACAATACAAAAAGCTGAAGAAGCCACGACAGTGCTACAAAATGAAATTAAAAATACTAATGAAACAGTTGCTTTTTTGAAAGCCCATGCCTTCAATAAAAGTATGTATGTGTTACAATTAACACCTTATTTGAAATTGACACGCAAGACACCATGACATATTTTGCTGCTGTATTAAGATTTGAATTATCCTTATCCTTTTCCCCATTTATAGCCACCAAAATTGGAGGACATGATTTGGTATGTACTTCCACTGGTTGAGACTCAAACCATGATTCGAATAAGCTGAGGGATTGTAACTAAACTATTGCAATCTATATCTGGCGTGTAAGTGTATCATATTATAATATGTCAGATTCATTCGTTAACAATACACTATGCTGTATATAGGTTATAGTTCTTTAATGTAATTTTTGTTATTTTGGTCAAAGCATCTAATTTAAAGCCATGATAGTCTAGCAGCCATATTATTGTAGTTCATCTATGTCGTGTTTAAAAATCAGAATTGCTTAATCGATAAATTTAGAAGCAAACTATAAAAGCAATGATAAAAAGTGCCTTTTTGTGATCCAAACCATGTAGCTTTAATACGGCAATCCAATGGTCTACTGCGTTACAGATTCTTAATATATTGTATAAACTATATAACTATAACATGTAGAATTATGATGGTATTAACACGGCTGTATTAAAGTCACGCCAAAGGAGGAGTCATTTTACATGTAATACTGCAATACTATCGTCTGTAACAATATAAACAAAACTGTTCTGTAGCCCTAGTAACTTATGTGTTTAGTATTGCTTTGCACGGATTATGCATAAGGTGGATTTAAACCTTAATTGCATATCTCTCGGAATTTTTATTGAGTGCAACATCACGTTATATGCACTTGTACCTCTCGGTCAATTAGCAGTTAACTGATTCCTTTATGTTTTATGCTTGGGGAAATATTTGTCCAACAAATATCATGTTTATTTATCAATGAACTTGGTATCATGGCTTGATTTGTTCATTAGGTTACAGTATATATAGTACTTTTACGTTAATAGTTAAAAATCAGGTAAGAAAAATAGCTTCTGATAAAATGAGAGACAAACTTTTGGAATTTTACACTTCTGTTGCAGGTGTTATGCTGAATCTTGTGGCGTTTCTCACTATAGCAGTGTTTGTCCTGATCATCGGCATGTGGATCATCTGGAACCGCGTGTCATTTGACCATCATAGCAACACACCAAGACATGGATCCGGAACAAATGTAGGCACACGCCACCTTTGTATAATCTCTGTTATTTTTAATATTGCATTAAAATATATTTCACTGTTGAAAATAATTCAGACATTGCACTCATGTTTATTTATTTAATAAATCACATATCAGTGATGACCTTAAATTAAATGTACGACACAGACAATGTCTTGAAGTGCTGCATATAGTCGGCGCTTTGAACATCCGTCAGTCTATCTGGTCGTCCGGTCGTGTAATTTCGTAAGGAGTATAACACATAAATGTTACAAATATTGCCCTCAAAGGAGGCTAGAAAGGTTGTGACAAATAGAAATACATTGTGCACAAACCACAACGTTAAGATTTTAGTTTTCTACCTTGGCTCATCTTTTCGTCTCCAGAAGATTACATGAAAGCTATTCTATAGATTAGCTTCAAGCTAGCTGTAGATATATATTGTAAGGTGGTTAAATCCTGTGCAGAAATCAGTCCAATTAAACGCACCAACTTTTGTTATGTTGGGAATTTTGTTAAACTTGAACATGTACATGAAAGAGATGTATCAATCAAAACTCAAGTTAATATAAACAAATATGATATATCCAATAATATTTCTTCAACTTTTGCAATGTTGATATTTATTACTATTTTCATTTTGAGCAATATCAACCGAGTGCCGATAATAAATTAATTGATTAAAAGAGAGATAAGTATTACAATGTGACATTTGTATTGTTTAGAAATTATGTAAGTTAATAACGTATTTAAAATAAAAATGTCCATTATAAAACTGTGTCCAAATCTTTAACATTTTACTGTTTTTCTCAAGCGGTTGTAATACTTTTTTAGCCGAGGATGTCAGTCATTGAAAGAGTGCCGAATAATCCTCCTCTCACCAACACCGTTTGTGTCATCAGCTATGGACAGAGGAATGAGTCCTTTAACCACACACTCGTCGATGGACTTATGAGACAGTTGAGTCAACCACTTCAAGATACACAAGTCAGGAGACATTTGATCAACACACATGCTGATATCGCCAACATTCCTCACTGTAAACTGATCTTTATGTGTGTGGAGTTCTCAACTAGGTAACTTCATATTAGCAAAGCTATTGTTATCACTAGTTGACAGCTTTTTTTAAACACCGTCGATAGGAATCTTTCAACTTGTTGTACTAGTGAAATTTCATTGCGTTGTTTGTTGCGTTCCCTTTGTATTTAAACTTCATAGATTTTCAATTTAATGTTTCAGGATGTAATAAGAAGATATAGCAGTTTGAATTGATCTTTGGTTGAATCGATTTATTGCTGGGGTAACTTAAATTATATATTCCAGTCAAGGTCAAGTTAAAGTATTGTGCTAACATATTGCGCCTGTGCTAGAATCTAGATAAACTTTCAGTTGAGATAGACATTCTAATTTAAGACAATAATAAGAGCAGATGAAAAAGTCCTGTGAGCATTGCAACGTAGAGAGATTAGAGAGAGAGAGAGATTAGAGAGAGAGAGATAGAGAGAGAGAGAGAAGTAGTTGTACTTCTATTAGAAAAACTACACAAAATTGGTGACTGTAAGTGAAATTATTTTTTGGCTCAAGAAAATGACCAGAGAAGTGTAAGTTGTTGTTACATCATGTTCATGTGAATATAGAATTGAGGAAGGAAAGTATAATGTCCATCAAAGGTAATACACGCAAAGATCCAATTAGGAGGAATTAAATGACAAGACTAAATGAAAAAATAAAAGTTACCATTGCATGATTTTATTACTGATAGATTATGAAGCTAATTTAACGTAGTTCTTTCATGTAATGGCCCATCTCAGTGTTTGTTCACTTTTACATGTAACTTGTATGTCTTTGTATTTGTCTAGTTCTTGTTCATATTTTAATATATGTGGTAATTCTCGGGTGACCCACTTATTGACCTTCAAGTTTATATTGCTCTGACTTTAATTGAAGTTAAGCTTTTCTGTAGTGCTTGGTTGCTTGTATTCTGGCGTTCCTTATCATATTTACAGTCCAAACTTACAACAGCTTAGAGGAAAGTCAATGAATTTTTGTATGACAGCACTTATTAAAATCTAAAAAAACAACAACACTGGACCAGGCATTCACTTGCCAGAATGTAAGTTACAAATAACTGACAAAAAACACCCACGCACCCACGCACGTTAGACGTAAAGAAGTGAACAAGGTTAAACGTTTATGCAAGTTTGTATTTTAGCCGCTCTGTGATGCGTGATAGTTTTCTCGTAGAAGTTTGTCATCATGTCTTACGTCACCATCTTACAAAGCGTGACAACACAGAGGATTTTTATTCGGTAAGAGAACAATGCCCCAAGACTATAAGGACATATTAAAAATTAATAAACAAGCGCAGAAAAGTAGGCCGTCCGAGTTTGGATGAAAGAGAAAAGACTAAAAATCAAGATATAGATATATATTTTATTTTTCTCTTTAGACATGTGATCATTGAGGAGCCAGGTATTGGACAAGGGGACATCCGTAGGACGACACATGATGCTGTCAGGAAACTGGGAGGTATGAATAGATTGGTATTGATGCCAGTATGTGTCAAATATATTTTAATTTCATATAGTTATTGTCGTTTAGGAGAATCATACGCATGGTAATAGGCTTCAACCGTTATAAACTCGGTTTACCGTGAACATTATCAATGTTCAAATTTCAATATTCAATTCTCATATGAACTTTTCAGAGTCTCCTATTTGAAGAGACAAATTACATAGGTATATAAAAATAATTTGTTACTGTTTGTCACATAACCCTTTCATTTATGATATTAGAACAGCAGTGTAAGACAAATGTCAACCAGACCTAGTAGCGCAATCGGTAGAGCTTCGGAAGGTACGGCAGGCCGCGACATACCGAAGTCGTAAAACAATAGTGGTAAAACTCCCTTGCTAACTCTCAAGCAAATATAACGGTAGTTCCACGACTGGATGGTCCGGTGTCAGGATACTGTGACGGGGTGTGGTATCATGCCATGTGTTCACTGCATGCTATACACGGTTAAGGCAGCAATATATGTGCTTCAAGTGAAAAACATCTCCAGATAACTGAAATACTGTTGGTGGGACGATAAACCAACCAATCAAACAAACAATTATGTAAAAAATATGTGATTTATCACTTATATTTGTACTTTTGTTCTTCAGCGACCCTCGTGATTCTCTACACTAGGGATCCCGAATCTCGACAACTTGGAGACAAACTTCGATACCAAAGAAATATATACTGTGTAGCTAGCCAGCCTGAGCTGAAAGTCCTCGATGACCAGAAGTGCTTCTATAGCGTGTTTAATTCATTTACTCAATCTCAAGTGGAAAGTCTTGAAACTGTAATTAGGATGGCTCTACAATAATCTTGTCAGAGTGACCATGGCCGAGCCGTTAGAGTTCACGACATCGCATGAGTTCGAGTTCTAGTTTAGGCGAAAACATAATGGAAAGAGGTCTTTCGGCTGACCTGTACATCTAGTACATCGGTAGTACTTTCCATATTTCTGGAGTATATTTGTGTCGTCTTTCCCCATTATAAAATAGCTGGACGTATCACTAATTTTCACAATGGTCACAATGGTATTGGACTGATGTGCTGCGTAAGATAACAGAAATAATCTAGGAACCACTAATTTGAACCAAAAAAAAGAAAAAAGAAATTAATTGTTAAATTGTATATATTCAACAGGCAAACAGAACTTTGAGACACTTGTTCTGTGAAAACACGCTGTGGTATTGCAGCATTTTATTGTCTTCTGCCATGTGCGCTTCATAAAAGACGTTAGAAATTTGGCAATGGGCTGTCGTTGTAGTTACCATGCCATTCGTTACTACTCGGCAGTATCCAGACAGGTCTATTTAAGAAAAATGGCCGAGGTGTTGCGAGTGGCAATTAGGCGTTACAAATGTGTACCACTTCAACTTCATACCACGTACATAACTTACCGATTTTAGCAAATTTGGAGCCCAGTATTCTCCTCTGTTAGCAGTGTTGTACGAGGGTTTGAAAATTGTTATCCGTACAATATTTCTTAAATTAATTTTATAACAGTTAAATTGCCTAATTTAATTAATTTCATTTACAATGCGTTTTTAATTAATTTCATTTACATTCAGACAATATATAATACAAATGGTGTAATATATCCTATGTAAAAGTCAGTTGCTGAAACAGATTTCTGGGTCATTTTCAGTAAAATTACTCACCGGATGCCTTGTCGTTGTCGTGTGTCAGACAACTTATTGTTTTGTTTTAAATATATATTACAAACCCTTTGATACGGTGAATCAATGCCTTCCTTGTTTGAATTGTAAAGCGTTTTAACAAAAAAAAAAACACAACAACAACAGAGTTTAGGGGCGGCCAGAGATAGCCTTTATAGATTCGAGACAATTTTCTGCTGAATCTAAATTATTTTGTTTCAGACAAAGTGCATCATTTAGGAAGTCTATCGGATAATATTTGTATTACATATTCTTAATTTTCCAAAAATTTCCAAGAACACTATTTAAAGTGTTGATTTTAACCTTGATCTTTTGCTGTGTTTCTCATATATATTAATTATTTATATCACTTATTTTGTTTTTATTTCCAATGCAGTAAATGTCGTTATTTGAATTTGTATTGTTGTCCAAGGAGTAGAGTTTTATGTATGTTTCATTTATCTATGCGCCACTGTGAAACAGTAATACTGAAAGTTATGCTGTATATATGTTAGGAAGTATGTTTTTGGTAAAAGGTTATCATTGTTCAATCTTAATTTCTTTTTTTGCTTTTAGATGTTCGTATGTGCATCTTATGCACAGCACTTATGTTATGATTTGTTTCACCAAGGAGTGCAAATATGTAAAATTAACTATAAAACTTTGGTGTTTTATTTATTAGTGAGAGATTTTCCTTTATGAAATGATTAAGACAAACAGCGATACAGTGACATATACATGCAATTGGCAAGTTGATGCAGATTGTGCCGAAATGAATACAATTGATGCTTACGGTTATACTCCCCTGGGGAGTGGTGATGGCGCTTCTGATGATAATAATAGAGGTTGCAGAAATAATGTGTGACAAAAACACAAAAACATCAACATCAACAACAACAACAATAATAATAATAATACTTTTTAAAGTTTAAAGTGTTTCTAGTAGTAGTCGATGTAGTAGTTGGGGTTGTATAAAAAGTTGGCGCTGCAGTAATAGTAATAGTAGTAGTAGAAGTAGTATTAGTAGCTTGGTTTATCACTTTTTATTTGATGTGTGTGTTAAACTGTCGACTTAGAAAACACAAAATTACAAATTATGAAAATAACTGTGTATGTTTTTATTGTCAACCAAACAATTTATTAAGTATGAAGATCCTACTGCGTTAGTAAAATATGATAAAACACACAGTGTTCCTAACTGAATGAACTTTGTTCTGTCTTAAAGGATTTAAAGGCAAATCACGAAACCTGCACCGACAGAGAATTTCATTTATATGTGAAACAGCTTCGCGTCCTTGTAGATAATCGTTTACGAGAAAAATTAATCAGTGGGATGAGGTAAAACATGCATGCGGTTTCTACTTTAACCATTAATACTATACCAATAATACTATACCATGATTAATATACCAATAATACTATACCATGATTACCAATAATACTATACCATGATTAATATACCAATAACACTATACCATGATTACCAATAATACTATACCATGACTACTATACCATGATTACTATACCATGATTACTATGCAAATAACTTCATATATACTCTACAAATTTCTCTTCAATCAAGTGTCTACATCTATAAAACAATACATAAACGATTTGAATAATTACAATCGTTTACAATTTTACAATGGCATGTCGTAGCATCTCCAAATGACAGTTATTTACTCAGGAGACAAGGATTCCTTGGCCAGTGCATCCGCATTATTTGCAAAATGATAGATAGATAGATAGATAGATAGATAGATAGATAGATAGATAGATAGATAGATAGATAGATAGATAGATAGATAGATAGATAGATAGATAGATAGATAGATATATAGATAAATAGATAGATGACTGGATGGAATGGACGGACCGACCTGCAGGCAGGCATGTTAGTGGGTAGGTAGATAATATATTATGAATTTTCAAGAATGCTACATATCAACAAAAGCTTAAAATGAGTTTTGACAACCGACATAGACATAGGTGTCCTAGAGTTTAAACTCAGAAATGACATTACAAAAATTAAAAGGCATACTTAGAAATACGTCGTGAATTTGAAATTACATGCTCATGGTAAATATTCCAAGTTTAAGTTACATCCGTAGCTGTTTATGGGTATACAATATTGAAACCAAACGCGATTTATTGATAAACAAGAGTCTTTAATAAAACCAAGACACAGCCAATCAAAACACAGCCATTTAAAATGTTTTGCTTTGAAATGAATCTCAGAATCCTACATTGCCGCTTTAAGATATATATATATATATATATATATATATATATATATATATATATATATATATATATATATATATATATATATATATATATATATATATATATATATATAAAGTAGGGGGAACTCGTAAATTCTTTTTTAAATCGTGATACAAGGAAGATGGTCAGCGAGAAGAATAGATCGAAACAAAGTTTGCCCCTTTGAACTTCGAATACCAAACCTCCACCACTATTAGCACAAAGCTACTTGTACATAATACTTGAAACAGACTAGCAACTTTTATTATTAGAAGATCAGATTAATCTTTTATGCAGTTAACGTTTTAAATGTTTACGCAACATGAGTTTTTCAAGAATTCAAAAAAAAGCATTATGAGAGAACCGTAGTCAGTGACCTAGATTTCATTTTTGGAAATTCGTAAAACGACACCATACCTTGTTTAAAAACTATTCAAAATATGGAGCGTATTGACATATGATTGAAAAGACTGGATTTCGGATATTTTGGTACAGGCAAATAAACACAGGAGCGATATGTAAGTAGACAAAACTCCTTTAAAATTGTAGCTAAATTTACACAACGAAATTATTAACCGATATGATAGCTATATTATAGATACGAGGACAAGGACAAAGTATACCACTTTCTAACCGTTGAAACATTGACGATTAGGACGATAAGGGGATGTAATTGTCACAACAGGCCGAATCTCTCAAAATGTGCACCGTTAAACAGTTACGTTTTCCATGGGGATGTGTTAACCTAACTCGCTCGACTAGGTTAACATATTGTTTGACTGCAGTTATTTCCCTTCATGATATGTTTAACGATGTAAACATTCAACTCTCGGTTATTCAAACTCTGGTTGTCCGAAGCCGAGGCATTATTCAGAGTAATTGGCCGGTCCCGACTTTTTCCAATATAGTCTAATAAAGAAAACCTCCGATTATTTATTTGCATTAACCAAAGTTACGGCATCATTCGAAGTCAATTGTGGTCATCAACGTTAAGTTTTAATGCTTTCTTCACCCTTCTTATGCCAAGCCGATCGCGTCACCGGTCAGCCATTGTGTATTGTCACCTCCTGTCAAACTGCGAAAATAGATTACTCCTGTAACATCGGAGTGTGACATCATAATTTGGTTGGTTGAAATTTTTAATTGAATATGAAGTGTTGATAAGTTTGACAATCAGTTATAATGTATGATCAATTAGGCAGAGTGACAATCCATTTAAAGCTTGACTTTTATTCTCACTGCGTCAAGGTGGTACTGCATGCTGACACGATGGGTAGGTATAAATGCTGATCTAAATCTCCATCAACTCAATTGAGAAATGGCGGGTGAAATTTTAGCTAAACAATCCAGCTAGGAGAAGATACCCAGCTACAGTTTAATACTATGTGATTTAATAATATGTCCTTGTAACCACAATGTATTGTATATTGCAGTTTGTTGGCGATGATAATATGTTCACGTCTATACAAACATGCATAAATCTGTTTATATTTTGAAAAGAATAACGTATAAAATATGTCGCTTATTCTATATTTTATTTTTTTTCAACAATTTACTTTTCATATTTTTCACTGTGAAAAATACTATTGTATATACATTGCTTCTTGCTCATTACCGCAAAAAAATTAATCTGGATCAACTGATCCTGTTATTATGTTTCAAATCAACAAAATGATTGTTGGATACTTTACGGACACATAGAACAACACGGATAATGACAGAGAAACACCCACATCCCGCATACACAGCATGATTGAGGCTATAAACAGAATAGTGCTATAATAAAAGAAGAAAACAGATCAGGTTAATATCGTCAACAAGGATTACTAAATAACGGAGTTGCAAAATGTACACCTGTATACAAAATTACTAGCTTGGCAAGAATGCACACACGTATATCTCAGTGACAAGGAGATGCTGTGCACGCAGCCTGGTAAGCCTAGACTTATTTGTAGAAAGTCTCACTGACTTCGTTTTTATTATAGGTTTGAATCTTGTTTTCAGTGGGTCTACTAGATCTCGTTTTACAACTTCAAAATGCACAAATAAACGCGCAGTATAAAAGATTATAGGAGAATGACCGCATAAAAAGTAAACTCGGCTTTAACAAAAACACAAATACGAAACTTAAATGTGAAAGTAACAAAACCAATGATATGACAGTTACACCATTCAAGAGGAAAACCGAGAATTAATCTGAACAAATGGCATGTATTATAACGCAGAAAATATCCTGACATTATATCTATTGTGCAATCTGTTAAAAAACCTGTTTAATACCTGTTTAGCCAGAAAGCGAAAGTAAACAGCTGAAAATGTAATATTTGTAATATATATTATAATATAAAGACTACATTGCACTTTTAAGAACTGGGTAATCATTTATTACATCATGGTCATTATCCCATCATATATGTATGATCGTTATATTTTTGAAGTGGCGGTTAGAGCTCTGTAGAACTGGTTTAAGCGCCCAAGTCTTTTGATGACTGGCCGTTACAAGGCCACAACATTGGGTTGGGTTTGCTTTATTTTATTAAATGTGTCATCACAGTTTTTCTTAACTTTTACAAATAACAAGCGAACACCTTTGTCTTGTATCTATTCAAATTTCATTATATGTTCCATTGCCCATATGTCTTATTTTCGTTTTCTGAATTTGTACATTTGCATGTGATGTTTATGGCATTGGGCAATGTGTTTCACGTTATAAACAAGTGAATGTTTTTGCTGCTTAACTGCTTATGACTCGTATTTGATGCTATCTTTCCAGTAAGACATTTTGTAATTTATATTGTCTGTTTAGCTGTTTGTTTATTGGGCTTATCGTCCCACCAAAGGTTGTGCAGTTATCTGGAGACAGTGTCCACTTGAAGCAAATATAGCGCTGCTTTCAATGAGTGTAGCATGCCGTGTACACATAGCATAATACTACTACGCGTACAACCGGAATCGAAACCGGGGCCTCCCGTACCTGGAGCCGAGGCTCTATCGATTGAGCTGCCAGGTACGGTTCAATTAAACCGAATTTCATATTGTTGATTTTATTTACGTTGACATTTGATGATTATACACGTGTGTATGTTTAAATGCATAGTGTTATAAACTTTGCACTTTTGCATATTGAAATTTTTATTTAAATAGTGTAGTTGTACTGATCTGCAAATACATATTTTCTATAGCAAACAGCAAGTCTGCTTTGTAAAAGAGTGACAAAACACATGTTTGGTTAGGTTTGAGCGTGCAGTTATTTGTAATCTTTTGTCATAATGAACAAAGACAACTATTATATTTTGCATGCACCATTGAATCGAATACGCAAACTAGGTATTGATTGATATTCTAGGTGTCTCACAGCTTAACCTTTTTTATAACAGACGTATGTCCTTCGGCTACAGGTGTAAAATTCGATTACATTTAATTTATGAATGTTTAAGATATTTGACAGAATTACAGAAATTAACATTCAGAAAAAACAAACACCTTCTAACTCTCTTTTAATAGGTATACAAAGCTGACGAGTGAGAACGGACTATGTTTAAGGAGCGGTTAAGGACCTAAACTAACTTAATTTTTAATCAAGCTACCAATTATAATTCTAACGAATGTATTCGCTCTTTGATTCAACCTTTTTTTCCCACGATACGAGATTAAGTAACCTGTTCAGGTCTGTAGTAGCTAAAATTAGATTATCTAATAACATATATTTTGTGTATCGATTCGGGCCTGAAGTATCTAAGATACGATTATCTAACAACATATATTTTGTGTTTTGTGTATTGGTTAAGGTCTGTAGTAACAAAGATTAGAATATCTAACAACATATATTGTGTGTATTGATTCAGGTCTGTAGTAGCTAAGATTAGATCATGTTACTGTAATCGCTGTATTGGCATTCACGACTTATAAAGTCAAGTCTTCCATGATTTAACAGGAAAATCGTGCATTTAGCGTTATGACTTAATATTCCCAATTAAACATGTTGTTCAAAACAAATTTCCAATCAATCATGTTGTGCAAAACATATTCCCTCTCAAATATGCTGTTTAACACATGGTCATAATCAAACATGTTGTATAAAAATATTAAAATCAGATTATTCCGAGGGACTGTTCTTAACTACTATCTTATTAGTGTATTGTATTAAGGATAAAAGTATCACAATCAGCGAACAAAGCATTTCAGAGATGGTTATAAATTATTGAACTCAAGTTAGTAGATTTCCAAGAAATATATTGTTTAGTATTAGCGTTTACATATTAATAACTATATTAGCAGCTAATTTATATTCGATATAATTAAAATGACGCACCCAAATTTTCTTATTGTTTTAAAGAACGAAAATTTGATGTGTCTTCACAGGCTTTGTCCCTACGAACAAGAACTATCGGGAGCTGGAGAAGATACATTAACAATATCCTGAAAACAAGTTTGCTTTGAGGGAAATTTATTACATGCCGATGAAATTGCTGGCAATGAAAGCGATAATCTCCGAGCACAGCTGTTGAGTGCAGCTCGAAACTTATCGAGTGTCTTCTGTGTGTTCTGAGAGAATCTGACTCAGGCACAGCAAGCCTGAAATGTACGTATGTTAGATGCTTAAATTGGTGTAATGCATTTTTATGTCCCAAAATGACTTGACCAAGTGTGAGCACGTGCCATATATTTTCTAAAGGAATTATACTTCGCGTCTAGCCCTTAATTGTTTGTATCTGGTATTCGGCAGGAATAGGGTACAAATGGTTGAATTAAAAGTGGAAGAACAGGCAGCTGTATGGCATACGTCTTTTGGTAAAAGTTCAATATTACCAAAGATATTAAACTTTGCGTGTAAAAAGAATCAGTAAAGAGAAGAGACCTAATCAATGTAATCCAATAATGTCTTAAATAATAGTACATTATAGTTCTACTTTACCTAGATTCGTCGAATATTTAACAATGAATCGTTATGATCATATTGTTATAGATCTTCTATTTTCTTTTGTGCATAAGATCTCTTGAATGTTATAAGATATTTTAATAATGTCACTTGCTTGTAGTGAGTTACTAGTAAAGGTTGTATAAAATGGTATTGTCTTGTATTGTGTTTAATATAAAATGGATACTTTTAAATGCAGACGGAGTTGCTAGTTTTAGTTTTAATGATTTAAAGCGTTGTCTACTGTGGTACGATTTCAAAGTACTTTTGTTCGTAATCTGGTTCCATGAGAAATATGCTTCGTCTCTTGTAAGATAGTCAATAAGAAATGGTCATATCAAAATTTCCGCAGATATCTAAATCTTAAGTACCTTTAGACAAGGGCAAACAGGGTTAATGTAAATGTGAAAGGTCAGTCGGCAAAAGGACCGACTTGGGTGTTTAAACCTGGTTTGTGGAGCGCTTCAACCACGCACTTTCTGAAGATTTTTCTATCAAACAAATGGTGTAAATAAAAATATCCCGTTAAAGAGAGACAACTAACAGTCAACGACTTCATCGGGAGTTAAAAGAGATACAACGAGGTGTATATAGACAAGACAGACAAGATCTGATGATATGTTTCAAACCATTTTGATTAATTAAAAGTCGTCATAACACAGTTTAACCATTTATTGTTTTATGTATCACTGTCAGTTTTTACGCGATTAAACCTTCTGTTTGTGCATATTATTGTTTGCTTAATGCTTAATTTAATAAGCAGCAAGAGTTTGACAAAACTGTTTGCTAACTGGTTGCTTAGTTTGTAAAAATAGTCTTTTAAAAGCCAACGTGATTACTCTTCCTATTCTTTAGTTATTGTTTCAGTTTTCTCATCGAATCAAATCAATTTCCATACTTAAAACATGTACATGTAGTAATGCATCTTCTATTTCAGCTGTACAATAGGTAAACAAGAAAAGGTCCTTTTAAAATTTCAGCAGATATTTAAATTTTATCTACCTGTAGACGAAGGCAAACAAGGTAAATGCAAATGTGACAAAAACACAGAGACGAGACTTAACACACAAAAAGAAAAACCATCAGCGTTTTATAGTATTTAATTGCAATGTTATGGTATTAGAGCAAAAATAAAGGTGGAACTTAACACTGAGAACATTTTGTTAAATTACTCATCACAGATTTGTTCTCTCTTTTAGATTTGCTTGGTTCTGTGTATTTTTAATTTTTTGTATATGTTGCAATGCTCACCGGACTTGTGTATTTAGAATTTGTCTCAGTGTCCTTTGAGGTTAGTGGGTTATATTATTTGTTTTGAAATGTGGCCCTGTATTTCATTTAAGGAATGTTTATGTTAACAAGAGCTGTCGGCATTCAGCTCGCTCCACCTTTCGCAGGTCGTATGCTAAATGGTCTAATTTTATCTGAACTATTACACATACTATTATGTTGTTAAATAATCCAATCTTAGCTAGTACAGACCTGACTCAATACAGAAAACACATGTTGTAAAAGGGACATAACGTTGTAAAAATAAATTTTGGATTACCTGCCCTATTAAAATTAGTTCCACCTTTAAACGTTTATTATGGAATCATGATGCATTTACCTCGTGTTCATATTTCATTTTAGTGTTGATTGCATTTACCGTTATACTCCTTGTTTCTAATGAGTCTAGTTCCTATCAGAGTTACGGTTCGTTACTTGCAAATATGTATGTAATGAATGGACGGTGTAAGATGGCATTTACCTCCCATGCTAGTCATCGTCTTGCTTAAAGCGCATGCACATAATTCTGACAGGTTTGTCCTGTAGTTACCAACGTGCACGCTTAGTATCAAAATGTGCACACGTATTTATATATAGCAACACTATAATACATGACAGTTAGAACTATGTAAAGTGGTTGAAGCACCGTAGTCGGTAACTTTTCTGGCTGACCGTTACAAAGCTGGTTTTCCTCTTGAATGATGTAATTGTCATCTCATTGGTTTTGTCACTTTTACTTTATAGTTTCGTGTTCTTGTTAAAGGCTAGTTTATTTTTAGTCAATGCGGTCACTCTTTTATGATCTTTTCTACTTAAATAAATAAACTGGGCGTATGTTTGTGCATTTTGAAGTAATATATAATAAATAAATGATAAACAAAATTGTGATTTAAAAACTATTAATAAGAATATATAAGAAAAAGTCCTATGAGCACATCAACTTATACAAAAATTGAAAAGACATAGGACTAAGGTATTTACATGCACGCCAAATGTAAATGTGAGAACAAATCTGGGATGGATCATTTAATAATTAAAGCAAACCCGACAGTTACCGCCTTGGAACTGTCAGTTGACAATATGGACCGACTGGGGTGCTTAAACCGGTTTTACAGAGCTCTAACCTCGCACTTCCTGATGGGTTTCTCAAAATTCAAGCAATGAAAAGAAAACCGATCAATCTGAATAAGTCTGACAAGTTTTGTTTGACAAGTTATGGCGAAAGTAGTGACGTCATTGAAAAATAATGTCTACATAGTGTTTAGGAGAGAGATAGGTATTATTTCGATTAGAGACCTGCAAAAAACGTTAACAGTTAGTGAAATTGACTTTTTGAAACAAGAACAAAAAATTACCAGAGAAGAGTAAATGGTTGTAGCATCCTGTTCATGCGGAGATGGAGATGGATAAAGGCTTGTTTATTCTTAGTATGTGCGGTCATTTTCCTATAATCTTTTATACCTAAATTAATAAACTGGGCGTGTGTTTGTGCACTTTGAAGTAAACAACGGAGCTGCTCTAGTAGACCCACTGAAGACAAGGTAGATTTAGACCTGTTAACGCGGACAGATATCAAATATGAATTTCTTTAAATAATCTTAGGCTTACCAGGATGCTTGCACAGTATCTCTTTGTGTGGCTTTGCGCTACAAGTTTTGGAGGTTGGATATTCGAATCTTAAACTTTGTTTCGATTTATTTTTCTCGCTTATCATCTTTCTTTTATCACGATTACACGAATAAAGAAAGAATTTACGAGTTCCCTCTATTTAATATATTTATAAATATATAATAGGCCAATACTGTTGATTGTTCGGAGTTTAATAATATCAATTAGGCTAGCAATTCTTTAAATGGTTTGATATAAAATATTGGCCTTAAAGCTGCAACTTAGGATTCTGAGATTTACTTGAAAGCAAAAACATCTTAATTGCCTTGGTTTCATTTGTGAATCAATTCGCGTTTAGTGTGCTCAGTATTTTATGCCCATAAGGCAAAGAGCTAAATTTGGGAAATTTTACCATATGAGCATGTAATTTCAAAATCACGACGTATTTAGAACTATGCCTTCAGATCCTTGGCAATGTCTTTGAGCTTTAACTACACGACACCTACGTCTAAGTCGGTTTTCCTATATACCTACCTATATATCATTTTGCAAACAGTTACCAATTTCAACTTCTCAACAATGCGGATGCTGAAGCTCGAAACTAGTCAATATAAATAAAATTGGACCAAAAATACATGTACATCCTGAGTAAATAACTATGTCATTTGAATAGTAATATTGGTATTGTAATCATTGCTCAGTAATATTGGCATAGTAATAATGTATAGTAATATTGGTATAGTAATCATGGTATAGTAGTATTGGCATAGTAACAATGTATAGTAATATTGGTATAGTAATCATTGTATAGTAATATTGGTATTGTAATAATGGTAAAGTATTGACAGTATAAACATAAACCGCATGCATGTTTTACCTCAGCTCACTAAACGATTGTTTCTACAAGTACGCGAAGCTGTTTCACATATAAATGACATTTACTGTCTGTGTAGGTTCCATGATTTGCCTTTAACTTATTTAAGACAGAATAAAACTCCTTCAGTTAGGCACACTGTGTGTTTTATCATATGTTATTAACGCAGTAGTGTCTACACACTTTATAAACGGGTAAATTATTTGGCTGACACTAAAATCACACACAGTTGTTTTCACATTCGGCTGGCCATTGTAATGTTGTGTTCTCTAAGTCGACAGTTTAACACAGGCAGCAATAAAAACACGCTTTTCATCTAAATTATAAATATAACTACATCTACTAATACTGCTGCTACTATAACTATTACTGCAATACCAATTTTTTATACAACCCCAACTACTACCTCTACTACTACTAGAAAAACGTGCATGTATGTGTCACTGTATCACTGTATTTCTTAATAATGTCATAAAAGAATCTCTGACTTATAAATAAAACACCAATTTTCTTTATTGTTTATTTTACATATTTGCACTCTGCGGTGAAACAAATCATAACATAAGTGCAGTGCATAAGATGCACATACGAACATCTAAAAGCAAATAAAAAGTTAAGAGAGTAGAGTGTTACCCTTTTACCAAAAGCATAATTCCTAACAAATATACGGCATAACTTTCAATATTACTATTACACAGTGGTGCATACATTAAACCTTACTATTGAGACGACAGTGAAAATACAAATAATGACATTTACATTTGGAAATAAAAAACAAAACAAATAATATGTGATAAATTAAGATATATAAGAAACACAGCAATAGACCAAAGTTACGATCAACACTTTAAATAGTTTTATTTACCAACTTTGGAAAATTATGAATATCTAATACAAATATGTATCCGCTAGACTTCCTAAACGATGCACTTTTTCCGAAACTAAACAATTGAGATTCGGCAGAAAATTATCTCGAATCTATAAAGGTTATATCTGGCCGCCCCTGACCTCTGATTAATTTTGTTAAAACACTTCACAATTCAAACAAGGAAGGCATCAAAGGGTGTCAATATATGTTTAAAACAAAACAATACATTGTCTGACACACGACAACGACGGACATTCGATGAGTACTTTACATCAAACTAAACATAAAACAGAATTCTGTTTCAGCAACTGGCAATTACTTAGCATATGCTGACCATTTGTATTGTATATTGTCTAAATGTAAATGAAATTAATTAAATAACGCAATGTAAATGAAATTAATTAAATTAGGCAATTTAACTTTTATAAAATTAATTTAAGAAATATTGTACGAATAACAATTTTCAAACCCTCGTACAATACTGCCAACAGAGGAGAATACTGGGGTCCGAAGTTGCCAAAATCGGTACCTTATGTACGTGGTATGAAGTTGAAGTGGTACAAATGTGTTGCCTGATTACCAATCACAACACCTCGGCCATTTCCCTGAAATAGACCTTGTCTGGATACTGCCGAGTAGTTACGAATGTCAAGGTAACTACAACAACAGCCCATTACCAAACTTCTAACGTCTTTCATGAAGCGCACATAGCAGAAGACAATAAAATGCTGCAATACCACAGCGTGTTTTCACAGAACAAGTGTCTCAAAGTTGCACCTGCCCGTGGAACTAAATATATACAACTTAACAATTAATTTTTTTTTCTTTTTTTCTTTTTTTTTGGTTCAAATTAGTGGTTCCTAGATTATTTCTGTTATCTTACGCAGCACATCGGTCCAATACCATTGTGACCATTGTGGAAATTAGTGATACGTCCAGCTATTTTTGTAATAGAGAAAGACGACACAAATATACTCCAGAAATATGGGAAGTACAGCCG
Organism: Sinonovacula constricta; assembly: GCA_007844125.1. NCBI lineage: Eukaryota > Metazoa > Mollusca > Bivalvia > Cardiida > Solecurtidae > Sinonovacula > Sinonovacula constricta. Next base: position 29,746,367 of record CM017572.1, read on the forward strand.
ATGTAATAGATGTACAGGTCAGTCGGAAGAGCTCTTTCCATTACGTTTTCGCCAAAACAAGAACACGAACTCATGCGATGTCGTGAACTCTTAACGGCTCGGTCATGGTCACTCAGACAAGATTATTGTAGAGCTCTCCTAATTACAGTTTCAAGACTTTCCACTTGGGATTGAGTAAATGAAGTAAACACGCTATAGAAGCACTTCTGGTCATCGAGGACTTTCAGCTCAGGCTGGCTAGCAACACAGTATATATCTTTTTGGTATCGAAGTTTGTCTCCAAGTTGTCGAGATTCGGGATCCCTGGTGTAGAGAATCACGAGGGTCGCTGAAAAACAAAAGTACCAATATAAGTGATAAATGACATCTTTCTGACATATTTGTTTGTTTGTTCGGTTTATCGTCCCACCAACAGTATTTCAGTCATCAGGAAATGGTGTTCTTTTGATGCACATATATTGCTGCATTCACCGTGAATAGCATGCGGTGATCACATGGATTGATACCACACCCCGTCACATTATCCTGACACCGGGCCAACCGTACCTACCGAAGTTCTACCGATTGCGCTACCATGTCTGGTTGACATATTTGTCTTACACTGCTGTTCTATTATCATAAATGAAAGGGTTATGTGACAAACAGTAAAAAATATTTTATATACCTTTGTGATTTGTCTCTACAAATAGGAGATAGGACAAAAAATAGGACATAGGAAAATTTCCTGTGAAAATTATACATTAAAATTTAAACATTGATGATGTTTTCGGCAATCCAAGTTTATATCGGTTAAAGCCCATTACAATGCATATGATTCTCCTAAACGACACTAACTATATGAAATTAAAATATTTGACACAAACTGGAATCAATACAAATCTATCCATACCTCCCAGTTTCCTGACAGCATCATATGTCGTCCTACGGATGTCCCCTTGTCCAATACCTGGCTCCTCAATGATCACATGCCTAAGGAGAAAAATAAAATAAAACTATTTATATGTTTCCGAAACCTTTTCTCTTTCAATCAGACTCGGATTGTCTACTTTTCGCTTGCACTCATTTTTAATATGTCCTTATTTTCTTTTACCGCATAGAAATCCTGCGCTGTTGCGCTCAGGTGTTGTAAGATAGTGACGTAAGACATGATGACAAACTTCTACGAGAAAGCTACCACGCATCACAAAGCGGCTAAAATACAAACTTGCATAAAAGTTTTACCGCGTTCCCTTCTTTACGTCTGACGTGCGCGAGTGCGTCCGTGTTTTTTGGTCAGTTATTTGTCACTTACATTCTGGCAAGTGAATGCTAAGTCCAGTGCTTTTATGCAAATTTTAATAAGAGTTGTCATATAAAAATTCATTGACTTTCCTCTAAGCTGTTGTAAGTTTCGAAAGTAAATATTAAAAGGAACTTCTGAATACCACTGAATGGGAAATCGGTCCTTTTGGAGCCTTGCTGTAAATCCAAGACGGTAATTGTTGAATTTTCATTTTTTAAGTGTAAAGTTTGGCTCAGTGTTTTGTGTAAACCTTTTAAAAACATGCTGAAATACCACCAGTTCATATGAAGCCAAGGAAGAACGAGTCTTTAATTCAATTAAAGTCAGAGCAATACACACTTGAAGGTCAATAAGTGGGTCACCCGAGAACTACCACATATATAAAAACATGAACAAGAACTAGACAAACACATAAAAACAAGTTGCATGTAAAAGTGATAAAACACTGAGATGATACATTATACTAAAGAACTACGTCAAATTATGTTAATGATATAACAGTAAGTAAAAAATCTTGCATTGGTTAATTTTAATTCCTCATGTAGTCTTGTCATTACAAACATACTATAAGGATAGTTGTGTGTATTACCTTTGATAGACTCTCTCTCTCTCTCTCTCTTCTCTCTCTCTCTCTCTCTCTCTCTGTCTCTCTCATCTGAATTATATGTGGACATCTTTTTCAATGACGCCACTATTTATGTCATAATATATCAATGGAAACTTAAGCGCTTGGACATCTTTATTGTCATTTAATTCATCCTATAAGGATAGATGTGTGTATTACCTTTGATGGACTCTCTCTCTCTCTCTCTCTCTCTCTCTCTCTCTCTCTCTCTCTCTCTCTCTCTCTCTCTCATCTGAATTATATGTGGATATCTTTTTCAATGACTCCACTATTTTTGTCATAACATATCAAAGGAAACTTAAGCGCTTGGATATCTTTATTCAAATAGATCAATTTTCTTTTCAATGCTTCCATTTGAGAAACCCCTTAAGAAGTGCAAGGTTAGAGCTCTATAAAACCGATTTAAGCACCCCAGTCGGTCCTTCTTGCCGATTGACCGTTCCAATACGGTAACTCTTGGGTTTGCTTTTTTTGTAAAATGACTCACAGATTGGCTCTTAATTTAATATTTGGCTTGCATGTGAATACCATCGTCTTGTGCCTTGTCAAATGTTGGTATATGTTGCAATGCTCATAGGACTTTGTCATATACTCTAACTATTGTCTTAAAGGAGAATGTCTATCGGAGCTGGAAATATTTCTAACTGAAAGCTTAACTGGATTCTAGCACAGGCGCAATGTATTAGCACCATACTTTAATTTAATCTTAACTGGAGTTTACAATTCAAGTTAACCCAGCAATAAATAGTTTCAACCAAAGATCAATTCAAATTGCTATATCGTCTTGTTACATCCTAAAGCATTAAGATGAAAATCTACGCAGCTAAAAAACAAAGTTAGCAAATAGCAATGCAATTAACTTTCACTAGTACAACAAGTTTAAAGAAGCATTTCATTCCGATCGACGATGTTGATTAAACGCTATCAACTGGTTCTTACAATAACTTTGCTGAAATGCAGTTACCTGGTTGACTCCACACACATAAAGCTCAGTTTACAGTGAGGAATGGTGGCAATATCATCATTTGAGTTGATCAAATGTCTCCTGACTGGTGTATCTTGAAGTGGCTGACTAAACTGTCTCATAAGTCCAAAGACGAGTGTTAGGTTAAAGGACTCATTCGTCTGTCCATAGCTGATGACACAAATGGTGTTGGTAAGAGGAGGATTATTCGGCACTCGTTCAATGACAGACATCCTCGGCTAAAAGGTATTACAATCACTTAAGAAAAATAGTAAAATGTTGTTAAAGGTTTGGACACAGCTTTAAAATTGACATTCATTTTTTAAATGCGTTATTGACTTACATAATTTCTTAACAATAGAAATATATGTCACATTGTAATAGTTATATCTCTTTTAAACAATTAATTTATTGTCGGCACTCGGTTGATATTGCTCAAAATGAAAACATTAATACATATCAACATTGCAAAATGCGTAGGAGCATTATTGGATATATCATATTTGCTGATATTAACTTGAGTTTTTATTGATACATCTCTTTCATGTACATATTCAAGTTTAACTAAGTTCCCAACGTAACAAAAGTTGGTGCGTTTAATTGGACTGATTTCTACACAGGATTTAACCTCCTTACAATAAATACCTACAGCTAGCTTGAAGCTAATCTATATAATAGTTTTCATGTAATCTTCTGGAGACGAAAAGATGAGCCAAGGGAGAAAACTCAAATCTTAAATATAGTTTAACGTTGTGGTTTGTGCACACTGTATTTCTACTTGTCACAACCTTTCTAGCCTCCAAGTTTGAAGGCTATATTTGTAACATATATGTGTTATGCTCCGGACTAAATCAAACAACCGGACGACCGGACAGACTGACGGATGTTCAAATGCAGCACCTCAAGACATTGTCTGTGTCGTACTTTTAATTTTAGGCAATCACTGATATGTGATTTATTAGATAAATAAACATGAGTGCAATGTCTGAATTATGTTCAACAGTGAAATATATTTTAATGCAATATTAAAAATAACAGAGATTATACAAAGGTAGCGTGTGCCTACATTTGTTCCGTATCCATGTCTTGGTGCGTTGTCATGATGGTCAAATGACACGCGGTTCCAGATGATCAACATGCCGATGATAAGGGCAAACACTGCTATAGTGAGACACACCACGAGATTTAGCATAACACCTGCAACAGAAGTGTAAAATTCCAAAAGTGTGTTTCTTATTATATCTGAAGCTATTTTTCTTACCTGATTTTTTTAACTATTAACGTAAAAGTACTACATATACTGTAAGCTAATGAACAGATCAAGGCATGATACTACGTTCATTGATAAATAAACATGGTATTTGTTGGACAAATATTTCCCCAAGCATAAAACTTAAAGGAATTAAATAACTGCTAATTGACCGAGAGGTACAGGTGCATACAACGTGATATCAAAGTCCAAGAGCTATGCAATTAAGGTTTAAATCCACCTTATGTATAGTCTGTGCCAAGCAATACTAAACACATAAGTTATAGGGCTACAGAACGTTTTGGTTTATATTGTTACAGACAATTTGAATTAACGGTATTGCAGTATTACATGTAAATTGTGTTCCATGTGCCTAGTGGGTTTGTGCCGAATTACAACACAAACTTTCAATAATAAACACAGATATCCAATTTCCTTTTGCGTGACTTTAATACACCTGTGATGATACCATCATAATTATACCTGTAATAGTTATATAGTTTATACAATATATTAAGAATCTGTGACGCAGTAGTAGACCATTGGATTGCCGTACGTAAGCTACATGGTTTGGATCACAAAGGCACTTTTTATCATTGCTTTTATAATTTGCTTCTTAATTCATCGATAAAGCAATTCTGTTTTTTAAACCCGACATAGATGAACTACAATAATATGGCTGTAAGATTATTATGGCTTTATATTAGATGCTTTGACCAGAATAACCAGAATTACATAATAACAACTATAACTTATTCAGCATAATGGATTGTTAACGAATGAATATGACATATTTTAGTATGATACACTTACACGCCAGATATAGATTGCAATAGTTTAGTTACAATTCCTCAGCATATTCGAATCATGGTTTGAGTCTCAACGAGTGGAAGTACATACCGAATCATGTCCTCCTAATTTGGTGGCTATGAATGGGGAAAAGGATAAGGACAATTCAAATCTTAAAACAGCAGCAAAATATGTCATGGTGACTTGCGTGTCAATTTCAAATTACATGTGCATTGTAACACATACATACTTTTATTGAAGGCATTGGCTCTCAAAATATCAACCATGTCTTTATTCTTGTCAACCTCAACTTGTAGCATTGTCTTGGCGTTTTCAACTTTTTTTAATGTTTCTGATGGTGTACGGCTCATTTCTTCTTCTATTTTCTTTATTTTGTCATCCATTTCACGCAGTTCACCAAATTTCTCATTTAAATTATCAACACGTCTGGTAGCTTTATCTATAGTCATTAATTTTGAAGAAATGTCGTCCAGCATCGTTTTATATTTTTCGTTTTCATTTCGTAAATCCCTTATGGCCTCTTCCATTGCCATGAGCTGTTTAGTTTCATGACTGTTGTCTATGGTAGACACTGGCTGCGCCTGACCACATTGAGAGTAGACTATCTGGAAGAGCAGACACACCAATACACTTACTATTGGGTTAATTAAGGGGATCCATGCATTGTTGCGTTGGTTTGGCCTGAAATCAGACAAGAAGGATTTTCTTTCATAGAGATAACAATATACAATAATGATTAAAGTGTAATGATAAACATTTCTTTATATTGTTGCTGTAATACCATCTTTCTATTACACATATCTCCTCCGTTAATCTATCCACATGCCTTTGCTTGACATCATTAACCTCTTGATGTAGCTTTAGTACTAAATTGCTTTTTATGTCATTCTTCATTAACTGTAAAGTATCCCCAATTTGTCCTTCAAGTTCACTAAATTTAAAACCGTTGCCCTCGACGTTTCTAATTAGTTCTTCGAATTTCCCGTTGTATGTTCTATAATTGCTTGAATTATTTCTTCCAGCTTACCAACATACTCCTTTAACTTATCCACATATTCCAAACATCTGTTTTAAAAGTCCTTAATTCTATCTTTTCTGCATTTCGCTTATAGCTTACACCAATTTTTCTTTAATGGGCCTACCAATTTTGCCGTTACTTTTCGCAGCTTGATTTTCTCGATGCTCGTATATATTAATAGACTTGCTCGTCGTCTGAGAATTACGTTGTGTAACTGAAATGTGGTATCAGACACCATGCTTCAATAAATTGCAATTAATCAAACCTGTACCCTCTTTGTGATAATCATGTCATAAATCTGTAAACACTTGGGCTTTAGTGCAAATAAAAACGATTTTGAACACAATCGCATTTATGACATGAACTGTACATAGACGCAACACGATTGGTCACCCCCCCCCCCCCCCAAAAAAAAAAAATAAATAAATAAATAAAATAAATAAAAAAAATAGTCGAGTCAATAAATATAGATATTGACCCGCTTTCACTGATATTAACCGGTCTATTAATAGAATGCGAAATTTCCATCAAAATTATGCGCGCGCATCTACAAAACTTCCTTAGAATTGTACGCATTGTGGGATACGCGTCCCGAACGAACAATATTCACCAAGTAAACAATGTCGCGTTTTGCAACAATTTTTTATGAGAACTATTTTCTTGCATTTAAATTTAGATAATAATTAAAGAAATAAAACCCATTTATAGTTCATGTTATAAAACAGTTATTTACTTATTGGCTGGGAGATATGCTGTTGATATTGACCGCAAAATCGCCTCGGTCAATAATGATTTTTTGTCAATATCACAGCATGTATTAAATAATTGTATATTGTTATACACCATAAATCATTAAAATATGGCGCTTCAAACATCATTGTATACATAAGCCCGAAGGGGGGTTTCAACTAAAATCAGATATCGACCGCAGAGCTGATTACCAGCATGATCATGTAACGTGATCTCAAACTAAAGTGACCACGTGGTTTTCTGTAGCGATCTAACAAACAGGAGGTTTGCAGGTAGTCTTCTTCAAACAGATCGATTAAAACATTTAACAGGGATCTATAGTTACAATTGGTGAAATGGGACGAGTGTTCTACCACGAGAAATGACATGCATATATCGTCATGGACTTATATACTGTACTGCGTTATGTTTGTTCTCTATAATATTTTTTATTAAATTGTCATCGGTCCGATCTTATGCACAGCAACTTAAATATATTTCTGGACTACATTCCATCGGACTTTTACTGCGTATCTGTATTTTTTTGTGTTATATCTTTTATTTTCTTTTTTAAATGAGAACTTGAATATAATGTTTGCGTGTATCGGCTATGTTGATAAAGGATTTCTCTCTGTTCCTCAAATGAAGCTGTATAGAAATCATAAGAAATAATAACGTCAGTAGACTTCTCTTTAACATAACATTTTCCTTGTTGTTTTTTTTCTGACAATCCTAGTGGCTAGGAATAAAAGTATGATTGTTTTCAGCTTATATAGAATGGGTGAGAATACATATGCATAACATGTGCAGCATGATTTTCATAAGTAATTTATCGTAATGATTGAAGATGTATACGTTTCTTTTCTTTTGTGAAAACATTTACAAAATGTATCTTAAGTTTAATGATTCAGCCAAAAACAGAAAGGTCGAACAATGGGGTAAGCAGGGTAAAAACCTAATAGAAAATATCACCGATGTCCCGACATTGAAAAGTAAACATATTTACCTACCTACCTGTCTGCCTGTCTGCCTGCTTGCCTTTCTGTCTGCCTGCCTGCATACCTGTCTGCCTACCTACCTACCTACCTACCTACCTACCTACCTACATACATACATACATACATACATACATACATACATACATACATACATACATACATACATACATACATACATACATACATACATACATACATACATTCATACATACATACATACATGCACACACAAAGACACACACACACACAGACACACACACAGACACACACACATATACATACGTACAATAGCGAACTGTAAAATGTGTGAGCTCTTAAATTTTAAGCGTGGTAATCATGTTTAATAAATCTGTGACAATCGATCAGTCTGCAGATTTAAATGTTGGAAGTCGGAGAGATCGTCGCATAAAGCGAGTGGAATATCACTTTCAAACGTACAATCGCCTGTTTTGTAATAAAGCAACATTGTCAATCGAATAGATTTATAAAAAAAACACCATCTACTTACATCTTTTGTCTGTGTTGTTTTTGTGTGCCAAAGTTTCTCTTGCTTATTAAAGAGGAGCATCCAGATATTGAATCACGTACTGAGGTCTTCAAGGGCTTTTCAAAAAGGATATATCTGCTAGAATTATGAACGCATAAGATCGCACAAATATTACTTGCAGTCAATTTTAGGTACAACTGCGCGTTGCTTACAACTTTACGGTTGGTTGTGATTGTATAGGTCCATACAAACAATGTTAAGTGTATTGAAAAATGTAATAATCCTACCATTGTGCCGTGAGGGTTGCTTGCCAAATTTTGGATTGGGACAAAGGAGTATTAATAAAATAAACGATCAATAGATTTTATCTTCAAACTAGCAATTGGTTAAAGGTGAAATGATATGAGAGTTATTATTTTGGTGGTGTTATCTAATATATTTGATTTAAGCATTTGATATCGAGATTTCTTTGAAAATCCTTATTCTCAATAAAACGTAAACACATAGCTGAATGATATATTTTTAAGTTTCCATCAAAATAACCCTTTCTTGGTGGTTACTTAAAAACGAAACGCTTTAGAATTAAAATATTTAATAAGGTAATAATAACAAACTGTATTACCTATATTTCTTTCTTATAACTACATGCAGGTAGGTAGGTATGTAGGTAAATAGGCAGGCAGGTATGCAGGTAGGTAGGTAGGTCGGTAGGTAGGTAGACAGGCAGGCAGGTAGGTAGGTATGTAGGTAGGTAGTAGGTAGGTTTGTATGCATGTAGGTATGTAGGTAGACAGGTATATAGGTAGGTAGGCAGGCAGGTAGTTAGGTAGGTAGGCAAGTAGGTAGGTAGGTAGTAGGTAGTAGGCAGGCAGGTAGGTAGGCAGGCAGGTAGGTAGTTTGGTAGGTAGGTAGGTAGGAAGGTAGGCAGGTAGAAAGTTATGCAAGTAGGTAGGTAGCTAGGCAGGTAGGCAGGTAGTTAGGTATGTATGTATGTATGTATGTATGTAGGTAGGTAGGTAGGTAGGTAGATATTTAGGTAGGTAAGTAGGTAGGTAGGTAGGCAGGCAGGCAGGCAGGCAGGCAGGCAGACAGGCAGGTAGGTAGTAGGTAGGCAGACAGGCAAGTTGGTAGGTTGGTAGATAGGTCGGTATGTAGGTAGGGAGGGATTTGTCTGCCTGATTAAACATAATCCTCTGAGGAGAATTTCGTACAAATCATCAACAATACAGTAAACTGTAAAAATCATTTTATTGATTAGAAACACAATAATAGGATCGCTTGATCCAGATAAAACGTCAGTTTAACATAAGTCCAAGTCATATTCTGAATTTTACTAAATATATTAAACTATCATACATGTAATCTTTCAGAAGGACATCTGTTAATTTGACCTAATTAATTAGTTGGTGAACTGCAATGTTTTTTTTGGGCTGAAGGTGGACTCTTTTTGGTCACCACTTACGATTTTGTAAAGATAAACAAACTGTTCATTTAAATTAAATTTAATAGACATTAGATTAGTCTTACCGAATTTATGTAATGATTCAGGAATGAACTGACGTATTTACTCTTCGCTATTATAACGTGATCTATTACCCTGTCCATGTCTGATGGAAGTTGACCCATGTTTTCATGTTTGCTTGTCTTCATCTATTTTGTACGAATTTTATTTTTTTTTTACCTTCGGGTTCCCCTTTTCATACAAAGTGGAATGTACGGTTAATAATAATTTGAACCTAACCTAATATGTCAAAGTCATTAATAAAGTAAATTAAAATTGAATACTTAAAATTACATTAAAAGTGTTGTATGTTTACATCATTTATCATATCTTGAAGGGAGACAACTGCTGTCAAACATTATGTTAGCATAGTCGAGTGAGTATATGTAATACATTCTCATAGCAAAAGTAACTACTTAATTGCGCACATTTTCAGAGATTCACAATGTTGTGACAAATTACAGCCCCTAGTCGTCCTTATCGCCATTGTTTCTTTTGTTCGAAAGTGGTAAACCTTGTCCTTCTCCTCATATTTATAATAAAGCTATCATATCGCTTAATCTGTTCGTTGTGTAAATATACCTACATTTTCAAAAGAATTGTTGAGAAAGGGTGTCTAATTACATATTGCTCCTGTGTTTATTTGTCTGTACCAAAATATCCGAATTCCAGACATTCAATCACTTGTCTACACACGTCATATTTTGAATAAAGATTTGAACACTTTATGGAGTCGTGTTACGTTTTTTCAAAAACGAAATAAAGGTCACTGACTGCGTTTGTCGCGATATGCTATTTTTAGAATTCTGGAAAACCCCATGTTGCACTATAATTTTAACGTTAACTGCATAAAGATAAACCTTGTCTTCTAGTAATAAAGTTGCTAGTTTTAATGTATTTTAAGTGGCTTTGCGCTACAAGTTTTGGAGGTTGGATATTCGAATCTCAAACTTTGCATATCATCTTTCTTTTATCACGATTACACGAATAAAGAAAGAATTCACGAGTTCCTTCTATTTAATATAAATATATAATAAGGCAATACTGTTGATTTATTGGAGTTTAATAATATCAATTAGGTTAGCATTTCTTTAAATGGTTTGATATAAAGTATTTCCCTTAAAGCGGCAATTAAGAATTCTGAGATTTATTTCAAAGCAAAACATCTTAATTGCCTGGGTATTGGTTTCATTTGTGAATCAATTTGCGTTAAGTGTTATCAGTATTTTATGCCCATAATGTAAAGAACTTAACCCTGGACATTTTACCATATGAGCATGTAATTTCAAAAACACGGCGTATTTAGAACTATGCCTTCAGATCTTTGGCAATGTCTTTGAGCTTTAACTATAAGACACCTACGTCTAAGTCGGTTTTCCTATATACCTACCAATATATCTATCATTTTGCAAACAGTTACGAATTTCGACTTCTCAACAATGCGGATGCAGAAGCTCAAAATAGTCAAAATAAAATAAAATTGGACCAAAAATACATGTACATCCTGAGTAAATAACTATGTCATTTGAATAATAATATTTGTATTGTTATCATTGTAAAGTTATATTGGCATAGTAATAATGGTAAAGTATTGACAGTATAAAACAGAAACCTCATGCATGTTTTACCTCAGCTCACTAAACGATTTTTTTCTACAAGTATGCGAAGCTGTTTCACATATAAATGAAATTCACTGTTTGTGTAGGTTTCGTGATTTGCCATTAACTTATTTAAGACAGAACAAAACTCCTTCAGTTAGGCACGTTGTGTTTTATCATATGTTACTAACGCAGCAGTGTCTACACACTTTATAAACGGGTAAATTATTTGGCTGACACTAAAATCACACACAGTTGTTTTCACATTCCGCTGGCCATTTTGTAATGCTGTGTTCTCTAAGCCGACAGTTTACCACAGGCAGCAATAAAAAACGATTTTCATCTGAATTATAAATGAAAAGATAAACTACATCTACTAATACTACTTCTACTACTAATATTACTATTATTACAATTACTGCAGCGCCAAATTTGTGTACAACCACAACGACTACATCTACTCCTACTAGAAAAACTTATTATTATTATTGTTATTATTATTATTATCGTGTTTTTGTCGCACATTATTTCTGTCACCTCTATTATCATCATCAGAAGCACCATCATCTCACCCCAGGGGAATATAACCGTAAGTACCACTTGTAATCATTCCGGCACAATCTGCATCATCTTGCCAATTGCATGTATATGTCACTGTATCGCTGTATTTCTTTATAATTTCATAAAGAAAATATCTCACTTGACAATAAAACACCCATTTTCTTTATAGTTTATTTTACATATTTGCACTCCGCGGTGAAACAAATCATAGCATAAGTGTAGTGCATAAGATGTACATACGAACATTTAAAAGCAAATACAAGTTAAGAGGGTAGAGTGTTACCTTTTTACCTAAAGCATACTTCTTAACATATATACGGCATAACTTTCAATATTACTATTACACAGTGGTGCATACATTAATTAAACATACATAAAAACCTTACTATTGAGACGACAGTGAAAAAACAAATAATGACATTTTCATTTGGAAATTAAAAAAACAACAACAAATGAATCAAATTAGAGATTCCTAGATTATTTCTGTTATCTTACGCAGCACATCGGTCCAATACCATTGTGACCATTGTGGAAATTAGTGATAGGTCCAGCTATTTTTGTAATAGAGAAAGACGACACAAATATCCTCCAGAAATATGGGAAGTACTACCGATGTAATAGATGTACAGGTCAGTCGGAAGACCTCTTTCCATTACGTTTTCGCCTAAACAAGAACACGAACTCATGCGATGTCGTGAACTATAACGGCTCGGCCATGGTCACTCTGACAAGATTATTGTAGAGCCCTCCTAATTACAGTTTCAAGACTTTCCACTTGGGATTGAGTAAATGAAGTAAACAAGCTATAGAAGCACTTCTGGTCATCGAGGACTTTAAGCTCAGGCTGGCTAGCAACACAGTAGATATCTTTTTGGTATCGAAGTTTGTCTTCAAGTTGTCGAGATTCGGGATCCCTGGTGTAAAGAATCACAAGGGTCGCTGAAAAACAAAAGTACAAATATAAGTGATAAATAATATATTCCTGTCATATTTGTTTGTTTGTTCGGTTTATCGTCCCAACAACTGTATATCAGTTATCTGGAGACGGTGTCCTTTTGAAGCACATATATTGCTGCCTTCAATGTGAATAACATGCGATGAACACATGGATTGATACCACACCCCGTCACATTATACACCGGGCCAACCAGTCGTGGAACTACCCTTTTTGCTTGAGCTATACCACTATTGTTTTTACTACTTCGGTATGTCGCGGCCCGGGTTTGAAGCCGGGGTTTTCCGTACCTCCCGAAGCTCTACCGATTGCGCTACCAGGTCTGGTGGACATAATTGTCTTACACTGCTTTTCTAATATCATATATGAAAGGGTTATGTGAAAAACAGTAAAAGTTTATTTTATATAGATTTGTGATTTATCTCTACAGATAGGAGACTCTGAAAATTTCCTATGAGAATTATCCATTAAAATTTGAATTGATGATGTTTTCGGCAAACCGAGTTTATATCGGTTAAAGCCTATTACAATGCATATGATTCTCCTTAACGACACTAACTATATGAAATTAAACTATTTGTTACACACTGGAATCAATACCAATCTATCCATACCTCCCAGTTTCCTGACAGCATCATATGTCGTCCTACGGATGTCACTTTGTCCAATGCTCTGGCCTGGCTGCTCAATGATCACATGTCTAAAGAGAAAAATAAAATAAAAATATTTATATTTTTTTTCGAAACCTTTTCTCTTTCAGTCAGACTCGGACGGTCTACTTTTTGCGTGTTTATTCATTTTTTAAAATGTCCTTATTGTCTTGGGGCATTGTCCTATTACCGCATAAAAATCCTGCGCTGTTGTGCTCATGTGTTGTAAGATGGTGACGTAAGACATGATGACAAACGTCTACGAGAAAACTATCACGCATCATAGAGCGACTAAAATAAAAACTTGCGTTTAACTCCGCTCCCTTCGTTACGTCTGACGTGCGCGGGGTATTGGTCTTTTTGGCTCAGTTTTTTGTCACTAACATTTTGGCAAGTGAATGCCTGGCCCAGTGTTATTGTTTATGTAGATTTCTTTCCTCTAAACTGTTGTAAGTTATGGACTGAAAATATGATAAGTAACGCCTGAATACAAGCACTCAAGCACTACAGAAAAGCTTACATGTCACAAGTTACCACTGACTGTGCATGGAAAATCGGTCCTTTTGGAGCCTTGCTGTAATTCTGAGGCGGTAACTGTCGGATTTCCATTTGTGTGTGTGTAAAGTTTGGCTCAGTGTGTTGTGTACACCTTTTAAAAACATGCTAAAATACCACCAGTTCATATGAAGCTAAGGAAGTGTGAGTCTTTACTTCAATTAAAGTCAGAGCAATATACACTTGAAGGTCAATAAATGGGTCACCCGAGAATTACCACATATATTAAAATATGAACAAGCACTAGACGTTACACAAACAATCACCCTAGAATTACCACATATATTAAAATATGAACAAGCACTAGACAATACAGAAACATACAAGTGACATGTAAAAGTGAACAAACACTGAGAGGGGCCATTAATTAAAAGAACTACGTTAAATTAGCTTCACGATATATCAGTAAGTAACAAAATCATGCATTGGTAACTTATAATTCTTCATGCAGTCTTGTCATTTAATTCATCCTATATGAATCCTTGCGTGTATTACATTTGATGGACATTGTACTTTCGTTCCTCAATTCCATATTCACATGAACATGATGTTACAGCCACTTACACTTTTCTGGTCATTTTCTTGAGCCAAAAAATAATTTCACTTACAATCACCAATTTTGTACTTTCGTTCCTCAATTCCATATTCACATGAACATGATGTTACAGCCACTTACACTTTTCTGGTCATTTTCTTGAGCCAAAAAATAATTTCACTTACAATCACCAATTTTGTACTTTCGTTCCTCAATTCCATATTCACATGAACATAATGTTACAGCCACTTACACTTTTCTGGTCATTTTCTTGAGCCAAACAATGATTTCACTTACAATCACCAATTTTGTGTAGTTCTTCTCATAGAAATACTACTACTTCTCTCTCTCTCTCTCTCTCTCTCTCTCTCTCTCTCTCTTCTAAATTCGATGTGAACAGTATTTCCTAATGACGTCACGACTTTTGTCATAAATTATAAAAGGACACGTCAGCTCTTGGACATTTTTATTCAAATAGATCGGTTGTCTTCATTGCTTCCATTTCAGAAACCCATCAGGAAGTGCAAGGTTAGATGTCAATGAAACCGGTTTAAGCACTCCAGTCGGTCCTTTATGCCGACTGACCGTTCCAATACGGTAACTGTTGTGTTTGCTCTTTTTGTCAAATGACTCACAAATTGGTTCCTACCTTTACATTTGGTTTGCATGTGAATACATTTGACCTTTACCTTTTCGGGGTTTGACATATGTTGCAATGCTCATAAGACTTTGTCATACGCTCTTATTATTGTCTTAAAGGAGAATGTCTATCGGAGCTGGAATAAATTTCTAACTGAAAGCTTAACTGGATTCTAGCACAGGCGCAAAGTGTCAACTCAGTAATAAATAGTTTTAACCAAAGATCAATTCAAACTGCAATATCGTCTTATTACTTCCTAAGCATTAAGATGAAAATCTACGCAGCTAAAAAACAAAGTTAGAGCAAATAACAACGCAAGTAACTTTCACTAGTACAACAAGTTAAAAGAAGCATTTCATTCCTATCGACGATGTTGATTAGCGCAATCAACTGGTACTTACAATAACTTTACTGAAATGCAGTTACCTGGTTGAGAACTCCACACACATAAAGATCAGTTTACAGTGAGGAATGTTTGCAATATCATCATGTGAGTTGATCAAATGTCCCCTGACTGGTGTATCTTGAATTTGCTGACTCAACTGTCTCATAAGTCCATCGACTAGTGTGCGGTTAAAGGACTCATTCGTCTGTCCATAGCTGATGACACAAATGGTGTTGGTGAGAGACGGATTATTCGGCACTCGTTCAATGACTGACATCCTTGGCTAAAAAGTATAACAACCACTTGAGAAAAATAGTAAAATGTTGTTAAAGGTTTGGATACAGCTTAAAATTTGACATTCATTTTTTTAAATGCGTTATTAACTTAAAAAAATTCTAAACAATAGAAATATGTCAAATTGTAATACTTATCTCTCTTTTAAACAATTAATTTTTGTCGGCACTCGGTTGATATTGCTCAAAATGAAAATATGGATACATATCAACATTGCAAAAGGTGTAGAAACATAATTTGATATCTCATATTTGATGATAGTAACTTGAGTTTTGATTGATACATCTCTTTCATATACATGTTCAAGTTTAACTAAATTCCCAACGTAACAAAAGTTGGTGCGTTTAATTGGACTGATTTCTGCACAGCATTTAACCGCCTTACAATATTTATCTACAGCTAGCTTGAAGCTAATCTATATAATAGTTTTCATGTAATCTTTTGGAGACGAAAAGATGAGCCAAGGGAGAAAACTCAAATCTTAAATAAAGTTTAACGTTGAGGTTTGTGCACACTGTATTTCTTCTTGTCACAACCTTTCTAGCCTCCAAGTTTGAAGGCAATATTTGTAACATTTATGTGTCATGCTCCGGACTAAATCACACGACCGGACGACCGGATAGACTGACCGATGTTTAAATGCAGCACTTCAAGACATTGTCTGTGTCGTACTTTTAATTTTAGGCAATCACTGATATGTGATTTATTAAATAAATAAACATGAGTGCAATGTCTGAATTATGTTCAACAGTGACATATATTTTAATGAAATATAAAAAATAACAGAGATTATACAAAGGTGGCGTGTGCCTACATTTGTCCCGGATCCATGTCTTGGTGTGTTGCCATGATGGTCAAATAACACGCGGTAACAGATGATCCACATGCCGATAATCAGGGCAAACACTGCTATAGTGAGAAACACCGTGAGATTCAGCATAACACCTGCAACAGAAGTGTAAAATTCCAAAAGTGTGTCTCTCATTTTATCTGAAGCTATTTTTCTTACCTGATTTTTTTAAACTAATAACGTAAAAGTACTACATATACTGTAAGCTAATGAATAGATCAAGGCGTGATACTACGTTCATCGATAAATAAACATGGCATTTGTTGGACAAATATTTCCCCAAGCATAAAACATAAAGGAATCAGTTAATTGCTAACTGACCGAGAGGTACAGGTGCATTCAACGTGATATTGCACTCAATAAAAATTCGACAACATCAAGTTCCGAGAGCTATGCAATTAAGGTTAAAATCCACTGTATGCAGAGTATGTGCCAAGCAATACTAAACACATAAGTTACTAGGGCTACAGAACATTTTGGTTTATATTGTTACAGACGATTTAAATTAACAGTATTAAATGTAAATTGTGTTCAATGTGCCTAGTGGGTTTGTGCCGAATTCCAACACAAAAATTCAATAATAAACAAAGATATCCAATTAACAGAAGACTAACTTTAAATACTGGGGTTGACTCCTCCTTTGGCGTGACTTTAATACACCTGGTTTGCTGCGTGAATACCATCATAGTTCTGCATGTTATAGGTATATAGTTTATACAATATATTAAGAATCTGTTTCGCAGTGATAGAAAATTGTATTGCCGTACGAAAGCTACATAGTTTGGATCACAAAGGCATTTTTTATCATTGCTTTTATAGTTTGCTTCTTAATTCATCGATAAAGTAATTGTGATTTTTAAACTCGACATAGATGAACTACAATAATATGGCTGCTAGATTATCATGGCTTTGTATTAGATGTTTTGACCAGAATAACCAGAATTACATTAAACAACTATAACTTATTCAGCATAGTGTATTGTTAACGATTGGGTCTGACATATTTTATTATGATACACTTGCACGCCAGATATAGATTGAAATAGTTTAGTTACAATCCCTCAGCATATTCGAATCATGGTTTGAGTCTCAACCAGTGGAAGTACATACCAAATCATGTCCTCCAATTTTGGTGGCTTTAAATGGGGATAAGGATAAGGATAATTCAAATCTTAATACAGCAGCAAAATATGTCATGGTGACAAGTGTGTCAATTTCAAATAAGGTGTTAATTGTAACACATACATACTTTTATTGAAGGCATTGTCTTTCAAAAAAGCAACTATTTCATCAGTATTTTTAACTTCATTTTGTAGCACTGTCGTGGCTTCTTCAGCTTTTTTTCTTATTTCTTCTATTTCCTTTATTTTGTCATTCATTTTGCTTACTTCTTTATTGCTTTCTTGTATTGTTTTCTTAACATTATTTTCTTGTTGGTGTAACTTTTCTTTTAAATCAGTCCTTGTATTTGATATGTCAGTATTCACCTGCTTAATTAGTTCTCCATGTTCAATCAATTTATCACTGTTTTGATCTATTTTTCTTTCTATTTCCTCGAACTGTCCAGTATTACTTTCTGTCATTGTTTTAAAACTTTTTTCCAGTTCACCAAATTTCTCATTTAAATTATCCACACGTCTGGTAGCTTTATTTAAAATCATTAATTTTAAAGAAATATCGTCTGGCATCGTTTTAACTTTTTCGATTTCATTTCTTAAATCCCTTATGGCCTCTTTCATTGTCATGAGCTCTTTAGTTGCATGACTGTTGTCTATGGTAGACACTGGCTGTTCCTGACCCCATCGAGGATAGACTTTCATGAAGAGTACACACACGATTACAGTAACTATTACGTTAATTATGGGGATCCATAATTGGTTTGTCCTGAAATCAGACAAGAAAGACCTTGATACATAGAGATAACAATTTACAATCAAGAATAAAATGTAATGAAAAAACAAAAGCCGGAAATATTAGAATATTAAATTGTGGTCTTACAAAGCGGGACATTATGTAATAATAAACAGAAACGGCATCGATTGAATGGATCGTATGGTATACAATGTACTCACTAAGCTAACTAGGCCGCTTGTAAAGCCATTATTTTTCTTGCCCACATGCCTTTATACTCAGTTAACAATACAGTACTTAATTGAATGTCTATGAGTGTAGAAATAAAGGTATCCGACTGATCAAATCAATAAGAAAATACGACAAAGTCCTTTGAGCATTGCAACATATACAAAAATTTAACAAGGCACAGGACAAAGGTGTTCACATGCAAGCCAATTTAAAGTAAGAACACATTTGTGATAAGTCTTCAAACAACAAAAGCAAACCCAAACGTTACCGCCTTGGAATGGTCAATCGACAAATGGGAACAACGGGGATGCTTAGGCTAGCTTTACAGAGCTCTACTCTCACACTGCCTGTGAGGTTTCTCAAATTGCCTACTTATATTAGTGAGCATAAGGCCGAACTTAATCTGTCAATAATAAGAAATTAATGATCACATAATAAGTCGACTACGGACAGTTTAATGGAATTTGCCAAACACAACGTTCCCATTTTTCTTTAGTGGGCCTACCAGTCGTCCATGTCTGTTCGCGACTTAGATTTCTCAATCCTATTAGCTTCAGTCATGTCATATTGCTCGTCGACTGAGTATTCGGATCGGGAACTGAAGTAAAGCAAGTCAACATAAAGATCGACTGAAACAGGGAGGTAAAAACAACCAGGCGTATTGAACACAAAATACATAATACAAAAGAAGTTTCAGTTTGAATAAGCGGCAATTACAGGACAGGACCGTACTTTATCCACCTGTAATCAAAATACATGTGCAGTATGTATTTCATTACTAGGTCGACAGCGAATGATTTCCCTCATTCACTTGGTGCTAAAATGCCTGTCTTTTGCGAAGGATTGATATATGCATTAATGTTATTGTTCTTTACTCGTATGCTCACAGTTTATTAAGTATTCTATTGTTTTAATCAGCTTTATTTAGCATGAAGTATCTTGCCTGTAGATAATATTTGTTTATCTTTAACCAAACTATAGAAGAGCTTAATCTAGAAGTGCCATTATTTTACCATAACCCTGGTCATTTACCCCGTGACGTAGATAAACAGAAGACTTAAATACATCATGGACATGGATAAGTTTATTTAGATTTCATTTTATGCATGTCTTTTTTCATTTGATGAGCTGTAATTGTCTGTTTAAGGTACATGTAATGTGGGATCAGAATGTTATCACAATACCGTTTACTTTCCTGCTTCCCTTTGACCAAGCCCCTATTTAAAGAGACAAAAGATAACAACAATAAAAATGACATGATATAGAAATTAATCATTAATGTCACTGGTTGCAACTTTAACATTCGAATGGCAGTTAAAACGTTGGTCTATTTGTCGGTATTTGTGATCCATTACAATACCCTGTCTGCTTGGGAATGCCATATGTTCTCTCTTTCTTGTCGTTTCGTATTTGCTGTCCAGCCTTTGCTTTTTTCCGGAAATTCTGGCTGACAGTTTATATTTGCAAAGAGTACATTCTTTTAATAATGATAATAAAACAGGTTTTAAAGTAAAGTATTGTGATTAATATATTATTCATCTTAAAATTGACAATCACATTTTATATAAAAGAACATTGGAATTATAATATAATATGATGTATTTATGTGTTATAATTTGCTTTTTTTAGCTGGCACACCTGCTTTAGACATATTTTTTTCTTTATGATATTTTAATGTTAATCAATTGGTAAGAATAGCCGATATTGGAAACAAGAGTAATGGATGTAGATCAATTGGGAGTAGACCAAATGAGAATAGACCAAATGGATGTAGACCAAATGGGAGTAGACCAAATGAGAATAGACCAAATGGATGTAGACCAAATGGGAGTAGACCAAATGAGAATAGACCAAATGGGAGTAGATCAAATTAGAATATACCAAATGGGAGTAGACCAAATGAGAATAGACCAAATGAGTGTAGACCAAATGATAATAGACCAAATCAGAGTAGACTAAATGAGAGTAGATCAAATGGGAGTAGACCAAATGGGTGTACGCCAAATGGGTGCAGACCAAATGAGTGTAGACCAAACGAGAAAAGACTAAATTTAAGTAAACCAAATGAGAATATACCAAATGGGAGTAGATTAAATGGGTGTAGACCCATTGAGAATAGACCAAGTGGGGTAGACCAAATGGGAGTAGACTAAATGATAATAGACCAATTGGGAGTAGACCAAATGAGAATAGACCAAATGGATGTAGACCAAATGGGAGTAGACCAAATGAGAATAGACCAGATGGATGTAGACCAAATGGGAGTAGACCAAATGAGAATAGACCAACTGGATGTAGATCAAATGGGAGTAGAGCACATGGGAGAAGACGATATGCTAGTAGATCAAATGGGAGTAGACCAAATGAGAATGGACCAAATGGGAGTTGACCTAATGAGATTAGACCAAATGGGAAGTAAATCAAATGGGTGTAGATCAATTGTTAGTAGACCAAATTAGAATCGATCAAATGGGTGTAGACCAAATGAGAAAAGATCAAATGGGAGTAGATCAAATGGTTGTAGATCAAATCGGATGGTGGGGGGGCTAAATTAAAAGAAGTAGAACATGTGAAGTTAAAATCATATGGGAGAAGACCAAATGAAAAATGCATAAAATGGGAGTAGACCATATGGGAGTAGACCAAATGTGAAGAGATCAAATGGGGGTTGACCAAATAAAATTAAATCAAATGGGAGTAGACCAAATGAAAATAGCTCAAATAGGGGTAGACCAAATGGGAGTAGACCAATTGGGAATAGACCAATTGGGAGTTGATCAAATGGGAGTAGAGCAAATGAGAGTAGAGCAAATGGGAGTAGAGCAAATGGGAGTAGAGCAAATGGGAGTAGAGCAAATGGGAGTAGAGCAAATGGGAGTAGAGCAAACGGGAGTTGAGCAAATGGGAGTAGAGCAATTGGGAGTAGAGCAAATGGGAGTAGAGCAAATGAGAATGGACCAAATGGGTGTAGTTCAAATTGAAGTAGACCAAATGGGAGTATACCAACTGGGAGTAGACCTAATGGGAGTAGATCAAATGGAAGTAGAGCAAATAAGAATAGATCAAATTAGGAGTAGGACTGTTAAGAATTTCAACTTTTAAATTTTCGTAACATTTTAATCTGTAATACAACTCTCTGAACTTGGAACATTGTCTTAGAATCTATTCTACGACGACGAGAATTTGTTAAGCTGATAAGGATAGGGTAGCAAAGTTAAAACTTAGAAAAGTTTCAGAACGCCGCATGTCTTGTCCATATAGTCTATAATTACAAAGTATCGATGTCCGACTTCACTTACTGTCATCCAGTCATTCAATATCATGTTCAATCTTATACTTTGCCACTTTAGCTGGGAGGTCACCTTATATGTCTTTGAATAAAGAAGATCTCTTTTGGAACGTTTGTATCTGGTTTGGGAAATGCCTCGTTACAACCCGGTCAACTGCCTGCTTTTTGAGGAGATAATGCAATGAAATGGGACTAATAGCTGTAAGTAAATACATATTTGTCTGTCCATTACAATATCCAGCAGTTTGCCACAGTTGCCTTAAATCAAATGTGCAAGCCTGAGATAATATTATGTATGCTTCTTGTGACAGGACACATTATTCTGTTACTTCCCTTCCTTAAGCGTTGCTCCTACAACACAGGGTCCATATGACTCCAAGATCCTTCAAAAGTTAGTTATTGCTTTGTAAGTTTCTTGTCATATCTAATATAACAGATTCAAATCAGACGTCCTGAAAATTGACCTATTACGTGTTTCTTAAATCTTCATAATTTCTTTTTGATTGTATGCGTTCAGGTTTAACTCGTCTATTGAATCAAGATAACGATAATATCATCAAAGCCTTGGCCATATTCATAAGCTGCAAAAATAGACAAGATTGGAACAATATACACGCAAAATGTAACCTTTTACAAGAAAATCGTCGTTTTGACGAGTTTCATAAGTTTATCAGCTGCAATTGGCTGACGTATTGTAGGATCAAAATGCTATTACATACTCTCTATTTTCCTGCCCGTGATGGGAACTGGCTTCTCTCTGGTACGTCGTGTTTTCTTTCGGTGAGGATATGTTACGCTTCATGGTTATTTGTCCTTCCTCTCCAATGTCTTCCGATTTTGTCTCACTAAAGCGAAACCAACAGTTAAACGATAACCGATGAAAGAACTTCCGAATCATGACGGCTAAGTTTTGATGGGAGAAAAGTCAGCATCTGTATATATATATATATATATATATATATATATATATATATATATATATATATATATATATATATATATATATATATATATATATATATATATATATATATATATATATATATATATATATATATATATATATATATATAACATCACCTGACTACCGTTAGCAAGCGACACAGTTCAATAAAAAGTACATACTAGTAACATATTGAAACAAATAGAACAAGATCCGACCATATTAAGGACAATCACCACGAGGACGCCTATTTGACTGAATTGTTTATACTTTTCCCTAAAATTGTAAAAACAATTGGATTCATATACAATAAGAAAAAGTAGGCAATGATATGTTATGATTTCGAACTTTTGCATGGGATTATCTGTGTATGATGGAGACATAAGGGAGATAACCCTAAATATTTCTAACGGGATTTGGCTTCTAATTTTCTTTGAGTGTCATCGTGCTGTTGACTATCCGATTTCTTTTGGCCCTCAACTTGATCTTGTGATGTATCTTTCCCACTGAAATTTAACCAACACTGTCTATTAGAAAGCTAAATGACGCATGTAACTGACAGAACACCGATGTGGTCAAGAAAACTTAATATAATATCCTGTTAGCTTTTATATAAATTATTCAAATAAAAACAATCTGGACGAACTTGACTGCTTACACATCGTTACTATTTATTTACCTGGCTACATAAAGTCATACAGGCATAAAGAGAAGACTTAAACAGTACGGCAATATTATGTCATGATTTAGAAAAATATCGACAATTTTCACAGACTGGTAGACTAGCAAGGTGAGAACCAAATAGGTATAATGTTAAATAAACACGCTGACAAGGAAGGAGGAAAAAGGGTCTATACCCAACAGTCAAATCAAGGGTATGATGTTGGTCACGATCAACCCAATCAATATCACATACAACTGCTCATATGATCGCAAAACTATTTTCCGTAGCTCTGAAATAAAACAACAAATCTTCAACTGAGCAAAATTATGTTGAAGCATAGAAAAGAAAAAGATTACTAATTACATACAGTACGCTTACTAATACTCGAATGTAAATGAGATCATACCGCTAAATGCCCAATTTCCCCTTTAAATCATGATAAAGATAACTTTATAAGTTGTATAAGCCAATACAGCGATTACCGTTACATGCGGAGCGCAAATGGCGTAGTGGTAGATTCGCCGATTTTACCTCATCTGACTGCTAAGCCTCTCACCGCGTGGGTTCGAGTCCCGTTCGGGAATATTGTGGGTGTGAAAACTACTGCGTTTTTTTTAAACTATTAATGGAATATCATTCACGTTGTGTGCTTCACCTCAACACAAGAAAATGTGTCCGATTTACTCAAAGAATAAAGCTTGGAGAATCAAACCACGGGTAAATGTGCTTTTACTGAAAGGAACCTTAACCTTTTTCAATACTGTGCATTTGAAAAATGGTGACTTGCTGATCTAACCATTTATGGCGGGTTTTAAACTATTTATGGCTGCTTTGACACTATGTATCACAGATTTGGCACCATTTATGGCTGATTTTTAACTATTTTTGGCTAATTTGACACAGTTATGAGTAAGCGCATGCAATGAGTGCAAACTATTCATAATTTTTAATGCATTTTTGCAAAAACAATTTTTGTGTTCTCCAAGTACATTTTGGCTACGTCCTCTCAAATACAAAACTGGGGGCAGTGTGAAGGAAGCGTTTCAGGATATTTTTGACACCGCAAACCGCAGACCTGTCCGACTTATTTCCGATAAAGGACAGGAATTCAATGCAGTGACTGATGGAAAGTCGAAGCATTAAGTAATTTTCCACGCAAAATGAAACGAAAGCTTCGGTGTCAGAACGAGCGATCAAAACCATCAAGACGAAACTATATCGTTTTTTTACCTACACGGAGGATTATAATATCTCCCTATACTACAAGACGTAGCAGACAGTTACAACCGAACGTATCACATAATGATTGGCACAGCCTCCGCCGATGTGAAAGAAACAAACTCGGAGGAAGTACGATTATCCACCTACTTCGCTCGAAGACGAGAAGATGATAAGCGTTCTAAGTACAAGGGCTTTAAGTTTAACATCGGAGATCATGTGCGTATATCGTATTTAAAAACAATTTTTACCCGTGCCTATGATGAGACTTATACTGTTTTTTTAAGCATCAAAAAGGTTCTTTCGTGGCACTATACCCATATACAGACTAAAGGATATGATGAACGATGAAATAAAAGGGACATTCTATCAGAGCGAACTACAGAAAGTTGCCGTAGACCCTGACAAGTTGTGGAAAGTGGATAATGTGTTAAAGGCCCGTGGAAAGGAACGAAATAAACAATATTTCGTAAATTGGAAAAAATATCCTAAAATAATTAACAGTTGGGTGAAAGCTAGCGATATAAAATAACTAGAAACAATATTGTTCCTATGTGTTCAGGAATTGTATAGTGTGTGTTGTAAATACGAAGTATAATAACGTAAAACATAAACGTATAACCAGAGTATTGAGTTTTTCTTTTCTTTTCTATACCCATTTTTGCGAGATAGCTGTAGAAGCAAGCAGTAAGTTTGGCACCCTTTTGGTTCACATGGCTGGCTTGTATACCCTATCTAAGGATCAAAGCGAACATTATGGGCCAGATCCATTCATAAGACGGGGAAATTCCAACCTTTACTTGCCTTTAATGCTACGTAGTAGGGCGGTTCCCAATACTGCACATAAACACCACCATAAAGCAGTATTGAGTCGGTCTAGCGACACATCCATACCCAATGCAGTCTCGCCTACATCACTTATTGTAAACCCCAGAAAAATCAGTACAATTTTTTCAACGCAATACAATTCAAACGCATCTATGGTATAAATAAACCTAATAATACCGGCGCACCCCCAACTCGAATGGATCCGCCCAATATTATAACTGCAGCCGGTACTATCCGATTACATTTGGTCGAGGCGGGTCGTCACACGCCGTGCCTATTAATAAGGATTACGAAAGCTGGTTTTGAATATTAACAAATAGGCGATCTACCTTTATTTACACATAATCAATATTATGAAAAGGAAGAACAGACATTAAGTTTAAATCACATAACAATAGAAAACATATTAAATATATTAATATTCTAAGATCAACACTGTGGTAAGCTTGAAATCACGTCACGCACGAACGGATTCAAAAAGTCCCTCATTTTTTACCTCATTCAAGATAGCGTATTTGTATTGAATATATAGAGGGGCCAACGAGTGCAAATCGACTGGATGAGCGTCCCTGACTACTCACTTGTCTATTCCGGAACAAAAATCTATATGTTTACGTGAGAAAAGACTCAAACGTTTGCAAATACTTATTAAAATATTGATTATCCTCTTAAATAACAACAGTTTTACTAGCGTTTAAGGCCTATGACTTAAAATATTCAGAAACTGAAATTTTGGAAACTATTTTTTCTACCCTCTGTCGTTCTTTTCGAGATCTTAAACGTCATAAACGTCAACTTTGACCTTTTTTCTAGACATAAACTAAAACATGTACATTCTGAGTGCTTGGATTTTATCACAGAGCAGCTTAATGTAAAGTGTGTGTGAGGTCAGATTTTCACTGATTTTCCAGTTATCTCCCCTGCGCAGCCTGGTGCGCGGTTGTTGCTACTGACAGTACATTCTACAAACCGTAAACAATAACACAAAGCCGTTCGAACGAATTCCCTCAATATATCTACTTACAAACTGTGCCTGTGTCTTTGTTATTATCAAAGGTGACGAAATCCTTCCTTTTTATTCACGGTCCCACCATAACCACACGTTCAGATCATATGTGTATTGAGGTCCTTCCGCAATTGTCCGAAAATCTAGCCTGCCATAAATGCTATTTTTAGAATATCGGAAAACCCCACTGTGGAGAAATACATTTTCTAAAACTTAAAAACTATCTTTAAATGACATAAGTAATTAATATTTAAAAAGACGAATAATACATCAATTTGCATTGAACAGAGACTATCTAGTAATAGATGTTATTTTATCTTTTATGTCTACATTTTTATTGGAATTATTTTCGGTGCGATGTATTGAAATTAGAAGCAGTTAAAAGGCTTGGTATTACGTCATTATTTGGACAGCCAGAATGGCAGCAGATCGGAAAGGCAAAGGAAAGGGTAAGTGTTTTCACTTTTTTCTCATATAATTTGATATGGTACATGTTTGTCATTTAAATAATTGTTTGAGAACGTTTGATCTACTAACTGAAACAACAAAGAACTAACAAAGTATTCTTTGACCAGGACCAAACTGAAATTAATATCCAGGTGTGACCTAAATTCGACGTTATAAAGTCAATTTGTCTTTGCCATTTCTACCTTACCTACCAACCTATATCCATCCCCCCCCCCTCTCTCTTCCTACTTACATCCCTCCCTACCTACCTTCCTCCTTCCCTAAACCTGCCTATCTCCGTACCTCACTCACTCCCTTCCTCCCTCCCTTCCTACCTACCTACCTACATATCTCTCTCCTTACTTACCTTCCTCCCTCTCTCCCTCTCTCCCTCTTTCCCTACCTATCTCCCTTCCACCCACCATATACCTTACTCCCTACCTCCCTCCCTCCCTCCCTCCTTCCTTCCCTACCTACCTACCTCCCTCCCTCCTTCCCTCCCTACACACCTACCTGCGTTCCCTTCTTCATGCCTACGTACCTCCCTCCCTAACTTCCTAACTCCCTCCCTCCCTACCTACTTATGTCCATCCCTCCCTACGTCCCATATCAACCTCCTTACCTAGCTCCCTCCCTCCCTACCTACCTACCCTCTACCTACATACCTCCCTCCCTACCTACATCCCTACCTACCTACCTACCTACTTACATACCCACCTCTCCATCTACCTACCGACCTTTATACATACCTCACTACCCCTTGTCTACCTGCCTACCTCCCTATCTACCTACCCCCTCTCTATCTACATACCCCCCTCTCTCTATCTACCTACCTACCTATGTCTCTCCCTCCCTACCTACGTACCTCCCCCTGCCAACATACCTCCCTCCAAACCTACATCCCTATTTACCTACCTACCTACCTACCTACCTACCTACCTACCCACCTCTCTATCTACCTACCGACCTACATACATACCTCACTACCTTCCTGTCTACATGCCTACCTCCCTATCTACTTACCCCCCTCTCTATCTACCTACATACCTCCATATATGCCTACGTCTCTCCCTCCCTACCTACGTACCTCCCCCTGCCAACATCCCTACCTACGTAACTCCCTCCCTCCTTACCTCTCAACCTACGTACCTCCCTCCTTTCCTCCTTCCCTACTTCCCTTCCTATGTACCTCCCTCCATTCGCACCTCCCTCCCTCCCTACCTACGCACCTTCTTCCCACTCTACTTCTCGACCTACGTACTCCCTCCTTCTCTCCCTCTTCCCCTCCCTCCCTACCTCCCTACCTACGTACCTCCCTCCCTACCTCCCTACCTACGTACCTCCTACCTACGTACCTCCCTACCTATCTATCTACATACCTACATCACTAACTACCCCTCTACCTACCTCCCTATCTACCTACCCACCTCTCTACCTACCTACCTACCTACCTCACTATCTACCTCCCTGCCTACCTATCTATCTACCTACCCACCTCTCTTTCTACCTACCTACCTCCATATATACCTACATACCTACCTAATTACCTCCCTACTTACGTCTCTCCTTCCCTACCTACGTACTTCCCTCCCTATCTACATACCTACCTATCTACGTACCTCCCCCTACCTACCTCCCTACCTAACAACCTCCCTCCCCACCTTTTAACCTACGTAACTCCCTCCTTCCCTAGCCCCCTCCCTACCCCCTACCTGCATGCATGTGCTATACAACACTACCAATATCTTCTATAATACCACTTAACATCTTATGAGGACACAGTCCTGATAACCAAATTCGGCATTTTCCGTAAAGGTTAGCACTGGATTTTGTAAGATAAGCTTTCGACACAGTTCATTTCTGTAACAATAAATAGGATAGTTAGTGTAATTAATAATCATTACCACAAGTAAATACTGGCTTGTATTACGAACTCTCAATTGTAATCACAAGGGCAGTCTTATTCAGAAGGACTTCTTCCTGAAGCAAACATACCCACATAGTGGCCTGGACGTGATAAGTTTTCATTTCATTGACTAAACCTTTGCACAGACAAAGACAACAGTTTACCACTTTAAATACTGATTTAAAACCTCTGTAGTTAACGTTAGTGATATCAAACATTTTAGGGTTACTCGTTGGATATAAAATTACTAAGCTCCATTTTGATTACCTGTTCAATGCCAAGCCCAAAAAGGGTTAAAAATAACATATAACAATAATTGTTCATTAAGTGAAATGTGCATTGAGCCGTCAAATAAGCATTAAGGCTACTTTTTAAATTGGACTTTTTAGCAAAATACTTTTTCTGCACAGACTTGGCATCATCAGATATTTTGTTTGAAGAGGTTTTTTCATATTCTGTGTTTAGACATGCATAAAGTACACGATCTCCTCCGAAAAGTCCACATGAACATATGTGACCCTGACACGGTCGCGGGAGAGAATGTCTTGCTACTGGGGCTCTCTGAGGCAGGAAAAAGTTCCATATTGAACACCCTCAATTCGGCGCTGACCGGTAAATATCGACCTTGGCTGCGGGCCGGACATGGCAGTGGACAGACAAACACTATCGAGCTGATCAGGTAAGAGCCTACATGCTTTTTGCATAACAAAGAATATTTTGTACTGTGTTGGATGCCAGTCGCCTAACACAATCATAGTTCTCGCGTGCATATATGTAATAGACAGTATTTCGTGCATGTACAGCAGTACTTCGTTGCCTCGATCACGTATACATTAACTTCAGTGAATAAGTAATTACTTTTCCAAAAGTACATAAGCGCAAATGTGCAATATCATCACGACACACTCATATAACAAATAGACATAAACTAAAATCTCTTGTTTTCTTCCAATGTTTGCATGTAAGTAACAGAAACACACAAATGAATAAAAAAATAAATGAATAAAACAAAACGCCGTTTACCGAATACTTACTTTATCAGGGTAAGACGCACAACAAACTTTGCCCATACACATTTTTAAGTGATCGTTCCATATATAAGCGTCGTCTTCCAGCGTTGCCAATGAGAATAGGTTATTATCAATAGCAAACTAGGTCAACAAGGCGTTGCGCGCTTGTTTGCAAAAACAATCCATATTTGATGTCATCTTTGATCAGGGATGGTTTGCAGAAAGCTTATCCTGGAAAGAGAAATGCGACTCATTTTTGTAGCTCTTTAATGGTATTCGGCCATTATTTATAGTAATTTTCACTGATGGGAATGACATACATTTTATGTAAGTTTGTTTAAACAATGTCACAAAACATTTGTTTTGTCTAATATTAATTAAAACAAGTAAACAAGTCAAACAAGACTAGAAAGAAGAAATAAAGACAGTGCTAATGTTAAGGAACAGTTAATCTGAATTTATTAATAATCCTACATAATAATTTAGCATGAGTAGTTTTGT
Source organism: Sinonovacula constricta (assembly GCA_007844125.1). NCBI lineage: Eukaryota > Metazoa > Mollusca > Bivalvia > Cardiida > Solecurtidae > Sinonovacula > Sinonovacula constricta. The sequence goes on from CM017572.1 coordinate 29,776,947, forward strand.
GAAATGTTTTTTTTTTATATTTCGTTTGACATTGTTTGTGAACATTAGGCTACAAGCAAAGTGTTATGGTAGGAAACAGTATCAAGTTACATTACAGCTTTGACACAGTATCAAGTTACATTACAGCTTTGACAAAGTAACAAATGTCATTACATCTTCTTTTACACAGTATCAAGTTTCATTACAGCTTTGACACAATAGCAAGTTATATTACAGCTTTGACACTGTAACACGTTTTATAGCAGCTTTGACACAGTATCACGTTATATTACAGCTTTGACACAATATCAAGTTACATTACAGCTTTGATACAGTATCAAGTTACATAACATCTTTGACAATGTATAAAGTAACATTACAGCTTTGGCAAAGTATCAAGTTACATTACAGCTTTGACAAAGTATCAAATTACATTACAGCTTTGACAAAGTATCGAGTTACGTTACAGCTTTAACACAGTATCAAGTTACATTACAGCTTTGACACAGTATCAAGTTACATTACAGCTTTGATGAAGTATTAAGTTACATTACAGCTTTGACACAGTATCAAGTGACATTACAGCTTTGACATAGTATCAAGTTACATTACAGTTTTGACACAGTAACAAGCTTCATTACAGCTTTGATACAGTATCAAGTTACATTACAGCTTTGATGAAGTATCAAATGTCATTACATCTTCTTTTACACAGTATCAAGTTTCATTACAGCTTTGACACATAATCAAGTTATATTACAGCTTTGACACTGTAACACGTTTCATAGCAGCTTTGAAACAGTATCACGTTTTATTACAGCTTTTACATGGTATCAAGTTACATTACAGCTTTGACACAGTATCAAGTTACATTTTACCTTTGACACAGTAACAAGTTTCATTACAACTTTGTCACAATATCAAGTTACATTACAGCTTTGACACAGTATCAAGTTACATTACAGCTTTGACACAATATCAATTTACATTACTGCTTTGATACAATATCAAGATACTGTACAGCTTTGAAACAGTATCAATTTTCATTGCAACGTGGACATAGTATCAAGTTACATTACAGCTTTGACATAGTATAAAGTTACATTACAGCTTTGACATAGTATCAATTTACATGACAGCTTTGACATAGTATCAAGTTACATTACAGCTTTGACATAGTATAAAGTTTCATTACAGCTTTGACAAAGTATCAAGTAACATTACAGCTTTGACCCAATATCAAGTTACATTACAGCTTTGACATAGTATCAAGTTACATTACAGCTTTGACACAGTATCAAGTTAAATTTCAGCTTTGAGATAGTATCAAGTTACCTTACAGCTTTTACAAAGTATCAACTTACATTACAGTTTTGACAAAGTGTCAAGTTACATCAGAGCTTTGACACAGTATCAAGTTACAGTATAGCTTTGACACAGGATCAAGTTACATTACAGCTTCGACAAAGTATCAAGTTACGTTAAAGCTTTAACACAGTATCAAGTTACATTACAGCTTTGACACAGTATCAAGTTACATTACAGCTTTGATAAAGTATTAAGTTACATTACAGCTTTGACACAGTATCAAGTAACATTACAGCTTTGACATAGTATCAAGTTGTATTACAGTTTTGACACGGTATCAAGTTACAATACAGCTTTGACACAGTAACAAGTTTCATTACAGCTTTGATACAGTATCAAGTTACATTACAGCTTTGATGAAGTATCAAATTACATTACAGCTTTGACACAGTATCAAGTCACTACAGCTTTGACACAGTATCAAGTTACATTACAGCTTTGACACAGTATCAAGTTGCATTACAGCTTTGACAAAGTAACAAATGTCATTTCATCTTCTTTTACACAGTATCAAGTTTCATTACAGCTTTGACACAATATCAAGATATATTACAGCTTTGACACTGTAACACGTTTTATAGCAGCTTTGACACAGTGTCACGTTATATTACAGCTTTGATACAGTATCAAGTTACATTACAGCTTTGATACAGTATCAAGTTACATTACAGCTTTGATGAAGTATCAAGCTACATTACAGCTTTGACACAGTATCAAGTTACATTATAGCTTTGACACAGTATCAAGTTACATTACAGCTTTGACACAGTATCAAGTTACATTACAGCTTTGACAAAGTAACAAATGTCATTACATCTTCTTTTACACAGTATTAAGTTTCATTACAGCTTTGACACATTATCAAATTATATTACAGCTATGACACTGTAACACGTTTTATAGCAGCTTTGACACAGAATCACGTTTTATTACAGCTTTTACATGGTATCAAGTTACATTACATCTTTGACACAGTGTCAAGTTACATTTTAGCTTTGACACAGTAACAAGTTTCATTACAACTTTGTCACAATATCAAGTTACATTACAGCTTTGACACAGTATCAAGTTACATTACAGCTTTGACACAATATCAATTTACATTACAGCTTTGATACAATATCAAGATACTTTACAGCTTTGAGACAGTATCAAGTTTCATTGCAACGTGGACATAGTATCAAGTTACATTACAGCTTTGACATAGTATAAAGTTACATTACAGCTTTGACATAGTATCAATTTACATTACAGCTTTGACATAGTATCAAGTTACATTACAGCTTTGACACAGTATCAAGTTTCATTACACTTTTGACACAGTATCAATGTTACATTACAGCTTTGACAAAGTATCAAGGTTCATTACAGCTTTGACACAGTATCCAGTTACATTACAGCTTTGACAAAGTATCAAGTTACATTACAGCTTTGACACAGTATCAAGTTACATTACAGCTTTGATTCAGTATCAAGTAACAATACAGCTTTGACAAAGGATCAAGTAACATTACAGCTTTGACACAGTATCAAGTAACATTACAGCTTTGACACAGTATCAAGTAACATTACAGCTTTGACACAGTATCAAGTTTCATTACAGCTTTGACATTGCATCAAGTTGCATTACAGCTTTGACACAGTATCAAGTTAAATTACAGCTTTAAAATAGTATCAAGTTACATTACAGCTTTTACAAAGTATCAACTTACATTACAGCTTTGACAAAGTGTCAAGTTACATCAGAGCATTGACACAGTATCAAGTTACATAAAAGCTTTGACACAATATCAAGTTACATTACAGCTTTGACACAATATCAAGTTACATTACAGCTTTTACAAAGTATCCAGTTACATTACAGCTTTGACACAGTATCAAGTTAAATTACAGCTTTGACATAGTATCAAGTTACATAACAGCTTTCACACAGTATCAAGTTACATTACAGCTTTGACATAGTATCAAGTTACATAACAGCTTTGACAATGTATAAAGTAACATTTCAGCTTTGGCAAAGTATCAAGTTACATTACATCTTTGACAAAGTATCAAGTTACATTACAGCTTTGACAAAGTATCGAGTTACGTTACAACTTTAACACAGGATCAAGTTACATTACAGCTTTGATAGAGTATCAAGTTACATTACAGCTTTGATAAAGTATCAAGTTACATTACAACTTTGACACAGTATCAAGTAACATAAAAGCTTTGTCAATGTTTTAAGTAACATTACAACTTTGATGAAGTATCAAGTTACATTACAGCTTTGACAAAGTATCAAGTTACATTACAGCTTTGACACAGTATTAAGTTACAATACAGCTTTGACACAGTAACACGTTTCATTACAGCTTTGACACAGTATCAAGTTACATTACAGCTTTGATGAAGTATCAAGTTACATTACAGCTTTCACGCAGTATCAAGTTACATTACAGCTTTGACACATTATCAAGTTACATTACAGCTTTGACACAGTTTCAAGTTACATTACAGCTTTGACAAAGTATCAAGTTACATTACAGCTTTGATACAATATCAAGTTACTTTACAGCTTTGACACAGTATCAAGTTTCATTGCAACGTGGACATAGTATCAAGTTACATTACAGCTTTGACACTGTAACAAGTTTCATACCAGCTTTGACACAGTATCAAGTTACATTAAAGCTTTGACACAGTATCAAGTTACATTACAGCTTTGATACAATATCAATTTACTTTACAGCTTTGACACAGTATCAAGTTTCATTGCAACGTGGACATAGTATCAAGTTACATTACAGCTTTGACATAGTATCAAGTTACATTACAGCTTTCACATAGTATCAAGTTACATTACAGCTTTGACATAGTATAAATTTTCATTACAGCTTTGACATAGAATCAAGTTACATTACAGCTTTGACACAATATCAAGTTACATTACAGCTTTGACAAAATATCAAGTTAAATTACAGCTTTGACACAATATCAAGTTACATTACAGCTTTGATACAGTATCAAGTTTCATTACAGCTTTGACAAAGTATCAAGTTATATTACAGCTTTGACACAGTATCAAGTTAAATTACAGCTTTGACATAGTTTCATGTTACCTTACAGCTTTTACAAAGTATCAACTTACATTAGAGCTTTGACAACGTGTCAAGTTACATTACAGCTTTCACACTTTTTCAAGTTACATTACAGCTTTGACAAAGTATCAAGTTACATTACAGCTTTGATACAATATCAAGTTACTTTACAGCTTTGACACAGTATCAAGTTTCATTGCAACGTGGACATAGTATCAAGTTACATTACAGCTTTGACACTGTAACAAGTTTCATACCAGCTTTGACACAGTATCAAGTTACATTAAAGCTTTGACACAGTATCAAGTTACATTACAGCTTTGATACAATATCAATTTACTTTACAGCTTTGACACAGTATCAATTTTCATTGCAACGTGGACATAGTATCAAGTTACATTACAGCTTTGACATAGTATAAAGTTACATTACAGCTTTGACATAGTATCAAGTTACATTACCGCTTTGACATAGTATAAATTTTCATTACAGCTTTGACATAGAATCAAGTTACATTACAGCTTTGACACAATATCAAGTTACCATACAGCTTTGACAAAATATCAAGTTAAATTACAGCTTTGACACAATATCAAGTTTCATTACAGCTTTGACAAAGTATCAAGTTATATTACAGCTTTGACACAGTATCAAGTTAAATTACAGCTTTGACATAGTTTCATGTTACCTTACAGCTTTTACAAAGTATCAAGTTACATTACAGCTTTGACAAAGTATCAAGTTACATTATAAATGCCTATATTTGACTATATATTTTTCATTCAATCAACTGCAGATTCCCGAAGTGTGGTGTACGGGAGGCAGATTTACAAGATCAAGAAGATGATCTCCTTAGAGACATGCTGCCAAAACTGCCGAACTTCTGGGATTTCGCTGGCTTGGCAGATGATGACAATGACCAACTAAGAGAGATACTTCGCTTAGTTATCTTTGGTAAATCTTCCGGTCTATTAATCTGTATTTCCTCTTAATTTTAGTTAGAACAATATATTTTAAAATCTACAGACACAGTAGTTATTCGGTTGTGAGGTTGTTGTTTGTGTAGCAATGCCAAATTTTGCAGAAATGTTGGTGCCCTAATGTATCGTGAAAAAGTATAGTGATTTTAATTAAATAATTAAATGCATAAATATTGTATATACACACACGCACGCACACACGCACACACAAACACACACACACACACACAAACACACACACACGACAAATATACAACATACAACAAACAACGATTAATGCAAGCTATCCGACAATTATTCTTGGGTCGAACTATGAAATAAATTTATTTTCCGAGCGTCACTAGTATATTTCATCTGTTTGAGTAATATTATAAGTTTAAAATCAGGAAAATTTAAGTGTTCTATATTTATCACATTTTCCGTGAATTGATTAGCATATCTATATATATCAATAAATCATTGGCCATATATATACTGATCAATTTAGGGGAAATGTGATAAATATAGAACACTTTCATTTCACCAAAAACTTAATGTCCGTAGTACATGACCGAGGGCAAAAATCTTGGAACTAGTGTTAACCCTACTCTTCTACCGAAGATAAAACTCAATCGGAACTCCCCGGGTAATTCTGTCCTCGGGACAATCATCCCTCGGATGTATTTGTTGCAATTATACTTACAGAAATCACGATCGTTTTGTTCGCCGGAAGTCGGAAGAAGAATATGCCTAAAATGTAGTTCGCAGAAAACAGTTGTTTGTCTGCTGCACTGGGTAAATCAAATTTGGAAAATTTAATTTGAAGCCGCTACAAATTGAAGTTCTTTAGGCATCATATTGCAGTAAGCTGTCATCTGAGCTATCATCTTTGTTTTGACATCTGTCACAAAAGTCCCATTTATGTAAACGGCCAAGGTGATCCGACTACCTATATACATCCGAGTGGTGATTCGTGAGTTATCCGAGGTGTTCCAACTGGATAAATCTATGTATTAGTGTCAAGATGGATGCACTAACCTGCGTCGCCTGTTGTTTACAAATTGTAATAATTTCATTGACTGAAGTTCAGTGCCCTTTTGTACACGGCACTAAATAAATGATTTATGCATTTATTCATGAGAGAGTGACGATTTTCAGACCAAGTACACCATGGGATATCAAGTAATTATAACGGAATATTAACCGTTGGTTCCCTATTGTTATTAATAATTATACTTGCAACTGATTTATATTCGATACAATTAAAATGGAATAAAATGCTAGGTTATTGAAATGCTCACTGCGGCAGGCACGTTATATTTGCACACTCGTGAACTTTCTTGTTTTATTTGTGAGTTTTACAAATGTTCACAGGCTATATCCCAGAGAACACGGACTTTCGTGAACTGGAGAAGATACAGAAAGAATATCCCGACGACAAGTTTGCCCTGAGGACCTTTCATGATACGCCGCAGAAAGAGCAAGCAATCACTTCGATTGTCTTCGTGCACAGCCATAATGTGAAAGTACCTACCAAGTTAATAAACTGTCTTCAGTCTGTCCTGAAAGAGGCTGATTCCAACACAGCTGGCCTGAAATGTACGTAAGTCAGATGCCCAGATTGGTGAAAACACGTTTTACGTTCCAGTGACATGAAAGAAGAGTTTATAGAATTGAGTGTGCCAGTGTGAGCACGTGCAAATCATTTACCAAAAGAAAACCTTCTTTTTTTGGTCTTTTTTGTGTGTCTGGGTTTCGGAAGGAATAGGGTGGTTCAATTTATCAACTTATCGTGATTAGTACTTTCTAACAATTGTGTTTGTGCTCAAAATCGTATGTATTAACACAAATGTATAGGCTTATGCAAATATTATATCCCCGATTCCTCATGGGGCATTATATAGGGATGCGATGATAAAATCTATGTACTGGGCTACATGTATAACATGTTTGGGGCAGGCATTATAAAAGTTATAAAAGCTTCAGAAAGGAATTGGGCCCCATGTTTTGTACTGGTCAACTTGTAAATTACCCCTCTCCATAAATCATTGGCCATAGATGATTTTTTTTTATTTTTGTAATATGTATAGACCTGTATTGTTCTTATTTCACATTGAGGATTGAAGTTGTAAATCTTCAGTTTTACGATGATTTTTTACCATGTGTTGATGATGAAATCTGCGTCCTGGGCTACATATATAACATGTTTGGGCTTCAATCTGTAAACCCTCCATTTCCAATTATTTTAGACACCGGAAAAGTGTTTGTTGCCGTCACAAAGCAAGACCTGATCGACAGCCAACCCCCTGATTACAGCAGTATCGAGGTCCTTGGAGCAACAGATCCGAATAATGGCCAGTCTGATATCCTTTATAAGAGAACAAACGTCGATAACCAGCCTGTGCAGCCGGTAAGCCCCCATTTTCTGGAGACACGAAGCATCAAGGATCAGCTGGCTGTCTTGTTCGACATGCGCGGTGCCATGGGGTTCACCATCGTCGAACTGACCAACTACAATGATGTCACGGGCTATGAGTTTGACTCTGAGATTGTGAAACTACATCTCGACTTTCTCTACAAGTTGACGATCCCAAAATTGCAGAGGGGTAAACCAAAAAATGTAGTAACGCATGTAAAGCAGATGAAGCGTGCCATGTTGCATGCACTGCGAAGTTTTTATGAAGCGCCACGACGTCTCCGTGAAGCTCGTCTACACGAAAACCGTATGATTATTATCATTGTGGTCGCAGTGTTAGCATGTTTTCTGGGTTATTCTCTTTCTAAACTGACCTTACAGCACCCCAGCGCGGCGCCAATGAAATAACATTTAGACTTTGCTAAATTTTGTTTTTGCTGTTTTGTTTTTGCTGTTTTGTTTTTGTAAATTCCCAAGTTTGGAGCCACGATTTGAGAAAGAATGTGTCGTGTTTGAACTTAAAACTTAAAGAGAATGGTGTACCAAATTGGGGTGTAAAATAAAAATAGGAAAATATTTTGCATATTTTATACATATATGATCTATTTTATACTTTTTATATATTATTTTAAGCTGATTTTTATTTTATTTTTTTATATATATTTTTTTACATATTTTCAGTGTGCTGTTTGTAGCTTGTTTCTATTAAAAGTCACTGGTGAAAATGCTTGTTTGTTAACCACTTATTACTTATGACATCATATTTGGGCGATGTCGCTTTCGACGGCTTCTAGAATAATACGAAAACGGAATTTCACAGGCATAAAGGATTGACAATGCATTACCTTTACAACTGGCAGGCAGTCTTCATGCCTGTGAAAAAGTAATGTGAGTACAGAAATAAAGTGAATGTCGAATCGAATGAAAGAAGTTATTCTCATCTTTACCGGACCTGGTAGCGCAACTGGTAGAGCGTCGACTCCAGGTGCGGGAGGCCTCGATTTCGATCCTGGGCCGCGACATACCAAAGCTGCTAAAATTATTGTGGTATAGCTCCCTTGCTAATGCTCAAGCAAATATAAGGGAAGTTCGACGACTGGTTGGCCCAGTGTCAGGATAATGTGACTGGGTGTGGTATCATGCCAGGTGTTCACGGCATGCTATACACAGTGAATGCAGCACTATATCTGCTTCAAGTAGACACCGTCTCCAGATAACTGAAATGCTGTTGGTGGGACGATAAATCCAATAAATAAGTAAATATTCTCATCTATAATTCGTCTGTGGTAGTTCATATTTTTGTCTCAAAGATTCTCATTCTAAAGTCACAGCAAGTGTTCAGAAAAGATTTATTCAATCAGGATATAGAGTCGGATCATATGGTGTAATCTTGACAAAGCAATTATTGAGAGTTAAGTTTGAACTTAAGTGTATTTAGATGTTATCCCTACCACTTATCACCATGTATCTTAGACCTAATTTTAGTTAAAATGCAATCATGTGAAAAGTATTGTCCATTTATTAAAATAAACTTAAACATGATGGACAGGACCTTTAGGTCTTAGCTTAAAAAGTGTTAAAAACTAATGGTACGGGAGGACCAGGGTAAAATCTCAGGCTGCGACATACCAAAGTCATTAAAAATGGTAGTGGTATAGCTCCCTTGTTAACGCTCAAACAAACATAAGTGTAGTTCCATGAATGGTTGGCCCAGTGTCAGGATGTGACTGGGTGTGGTATCAAGCCAGGTGTTCACGGCATGCTAAACACAGTGAATGCAGCACTATTTCTGCTTCCAGATAACTGAACTACTGTTGGTGGGACTTAAACCCAATAAACAAACGCAATCCAATGCTGAATTCTTAAGGTTTTTTTACTAATTGTATGTATGCTATATACCAGGTTTGATGTACTTATAAACATAGAATGAACAGCAAATAGTGTCCAACATGGAGCTGTCTGATCTTGATCTAAACTAAATATAACATTTTATTTGTATTTTGGGCTTAACAGCACACTGACACTTAATTGTCATACGGTGCCGAATACGATGAAGTTTAATGTAAATGTGTATAATCAGATTAAAATTCAAAGAATATGTTCTGTGTCAATACATTATAAATAAATATGGTTAACCCTTTTAAATATGCGAATAGCAAGCTAAAAGTTAAAGTAACCAGTTTATGCATGGTTTTAATTTTGGAAGCAACTGTTTCAAGCCTCACTTAGAAATAACAAATTATCAGTGTAATGGAACCAATGCATATTGATTAGACCATTCTGAATCAATAATTTGTCTAATTAAACCATTCTGAATCAATAATTTGTCTATCTTACCTCTGAAAATGTCACTTAAAAAGTTTTTAACATTAAATATTTAAATCTTTAGCCAAAAAGCAAGGAAATAATGAAATGCCCAAAGTTGATTTTTACATACATTTTATTCTGGTTTATGGTGTTTGACATAATATTAAATTCCAAGTGCTTTATACAAATTATATAAGTAACAAATTGAATGCTAATCATCACGCTTATTTGTCTGTCCATCTTAACAAAAACAGATGTACAACAGAATGACATGTGTCAGAAACTGGATAATACATCTCACCAATAAAAACACAAAAGTATGAAAGGGATTGGTTGAAAGTCAGAATAAATTGAGAGACAAGCTGTAATAGCCAATTAAATCAATTGCCAGTTAATGACATTCAAATAAATCAAAGGTAAGGTTATTACATTTAATGTACTTCAATAAAAATTACTAATACTAAAAAGAAATAAATAAGTCACTACTACATGACTGTCTAAAAGTCCAAATGTTAGAAATAAGTAAGCCACTACTACATGATAGTAAGAAAGTCCAAATGCTAGAAATAAATAAGCCACTACTACATGACTGTCTGAAAGTCCAAATGCTAGAAGAAATTTAAAAAAAAATCAAATAAATCAAATGACACACAAGCAAAAAAGTATAATTATATTCATTTTGCTAACAGTTACCAATTTCAACTTCTCAACAATGCGGATGCAGTAGCTCGAAACCAGTCAATATAAAATGAAGTTGGAACAAAATTACATCCTGAGTAAATAACTAAGTCATTTAAAGATGCTACGACATGGCACTGTATAATTATAAACGAATGTAATTAGTCAAGCATTTAAGTATTTTATATAGATGTAGACACTTGATGGAAGAGATATTTGTAGATTAAGTATATGTAAAGTTCTATGCATAGTGATATTGGTATAGTAATCATGGTATAGTAATATTGGAATAGTAAGCATGGTAAAGTAATATTGGTATGGCAATGATGCTGTAGTAATATTGATATAGTAACCATTTTTACAGTATTATTGGTATAGTAATCATGGTATAGTAATATTGGTTAAGTAATCATGGTATAGTAATATTTGTATGACAATAATGGTATAGTAATATTGGTATAGTAATCATGATATAGTAATATTGGTAGAATAATGATAGTATAGTAATATTGGTATAGCAATCATGGTATAGTAATATTGGTATAGTAATCATGGTGTAGTAATATTGGTATGGCAATAATGTTATAATAATATTGGTATAGCAATTATGGTATAGTAATATTGGTAGAGTAAACATGGCATAGATATATTGGTATAGTAATCATGGTGTAGTAATATTGGTATAGTAAACATGGTGTAGTAATATTGGCATAGTAATCATGGTATAGTTATATTGGTATAAAAATCATGGTATAGTAATATTGGTATAGTAATCATGGTGTAGTAATATTGGTATAGTAATCATGGTGTAGTAATATTGGTATAGTAATCATGGTGTAGTAATATTGGTATAGTAATCATGGTGTAGTAATATTGGTATAGTAAACATGGTGTAGTAATATTGGCATAGTAATCATGGTATAGTAATATAGGTATAGTAATCATGGTATAGTAATATTGGTATAGTAATCATGGTGTAGTAATATTGGCATAGTAATCATGGTATAGTAATATTGGTATAGTAATAATGGTATAGTAATATTGGTATAGTAATCATTGTGTAGTAATATTGGTATAGTAATCATGGTGTAGTAATATTGGTATTGTAAACATGGTGTAGTAATATTGGTATAGTAATCATGGTATAGTAATATTGGTATAGTAATCATGGTGTAGTAATATTGGTATAGTAATCATGGCGAAGTACTATTGGTATAGTAAACATGGTATAGTAATATTGGCATAGTAATCATGGTATAGTAATATTGGTATAGTACTCATGGTATAGTAATATTGGCATAGTAATAATGGTATAGTAATATTTGTATTGTTATCATTGTATAGTAATATTGGCATAGTAATAATGGTACAGTATTGACAGTATAAAACAGAAACCTCATGCATGTTTTACCTCAGCTCACGAAACGATTCTTTTCTATAAGGACGCGAAGCTGTTTCACATATAAGTGAAATTCACTGTTTGTGTAGGTTCCGTGATTTGCCTTAAAAACATTTAAGCCAGAATAAAACTCCTTCAGTTAGGCACGTTGTGTTTTATTAGGTTTTACTAACGCAGCAGTGTCTACACACTTTATAAACGGGTAAAATTGTTTGGCTGACACTAAAATCACACACAGTTGTTTTCATATTCCGCTGGCCATTTTGTAATATTGTGTTCTTTAAGCCGACAGTTTAATACAGGCAGCAATAAAAAACGATTTTCTTCTGAATTTGAAATAAAAAGATAAACTACATCTACTAATACTACTTCTACTACCTTTATTTCTACAATTACTATTACTGCAACTCAAACTTTTTATACAACCGCAACTACTTCCTCTAATACTGCTAGAAAAACTTGCCTATGTATATGTCACTGTATCACTGTATTTCTTAAAAAATTCATAAAGAAAGTCTCTCACTTATAAATAAAACACCAATTTTCTTTTCAGTTTATTTTACATATTTGCACTCCGCGGTGAAACAAATCATAACATAAGTGCAGTGCATAAGATGCACATACGAACATCTAAAAGCAAATAAAAAGAGGGAAGAGTGTTAACCTTTTACCAAAAACATACTTCCTAACATATATACGGCATAACTTTCAATATTACTATTACACAGTGGTGCATACATTAATCAATCATACATAGAAACCTTACTATTGGTACGACAGTGAAAATACAAATAATGACATTTACATTTGGAAATAAAAAAACAAATGAATAAGTGATAAATTAAGATATATGTGAAACACAGCAATATACCAAAGTTACGATCAACACTTTTAATAGTTTTCTTGATCAACTTTGGAAAATTATGAATATTTAATACAAATATGTATCCGCTTGACTTCCTAAATGATGCACTTTTTCCGAAACTAAACAACTGAGATTCGGCAGAAAATTATCTCGAATCTATAAAGGTTATATCTGGCCGTCCCTGACCTCTGATAAATTTTGTTAAAACACTTCACAATTCAAACAAGGAAGGCATCAAAGGGTGTCAATTTATATATTTAAAACAAAACAATACATTGTTTGACACATGACAACGACGGACATCCGATGAGTACTTTAACTAAACATAAAACAGAACTCTGTTTCAGCAACTGTCATTTACATAGCATAAGCTGACCATTTGTATTGAATATTGTCTAAATTTAAATGAAATTAATTAAATAACGCAATGTTAATGAAAATAATTAAATTAAGCAATTTAACTTTAATGAAATTAATTTAAGAAATATTGTACGGATAACAATTTTCAAACCCTCGTACAATACTGCTAACAGAAGAGAATACTGGGGTCCGAAGTTGCCAAAATCGGTACCTTATGTACATGGTATGAAGTTGAAGTGGTACAAATTTGTTGCCTGATTACCACTTACAACACCTCGGCTATTTCTCTGAAACAGACATGCCTGGATACTGCCGAGTAGTTACGAATGGACTGGTAACTACAACAACAGCCCATTACCAAACTCCTAACGTCTTTCATGAAGCGCACATGGCATAAATTGGTTGCAGCAACTTATTTAAAAAAACAACAACAAAAAACATAATTTCTTTTTTTTATTTTTTGGTTCAAATTAGAGGTTCCTAGATTATTTCTGTTATCTTAAGCAGCACATCGCCCAATACCATTGTGACCATTGTGGAAATTAGTGATACGTCCAGTTATTTGTATAATGGAGAAAGAAATATACTCCAGAAATATGGGAAGTACTACCGATGTAATAGATGTACAGATCAGCCGGAAGACCTCTTTCCATTATGTTTTCGCCTAAACAAGAACACGAGCTCATGTCGTGAACTCTAACGGCTCGGCTAAAGACACTCTGACAAGATTATTGTAGAGCCCTCCTTATTACAGTTTCAAGACTTTCCACTTGGGATTGAGTAAATGAAGTAAACACGCTATAGAAGCACTTCTGGTCATCGAGGACTTTAAGCTCAGGCTGGCTAGCAACACAGTATATATCTTTTTGGTATCGAAGTTTGTCTCCAAGTTGTCGAGATTCGGGATCCCTGGTGTAGAGAATAACGAGGGTCGCTAAAAAACAAAAGTACAAATATAAGGGACAAATGATATCTATCTGACATATTTGTTTGTTTGTTTTTTTAGGTTTTTCGTCCCACCAACAGTAGTTTAGTTATCAGGAAACGGTGTCCTTTTGAAGCACATATATTGCTGCCTTAAGCGTGAATAGCATGCGGTGATCACATGGATTGATACCAGACCCCGTTACATTATCCTAACACTGGGTCAACCAGTCGTGGAACTACCCGTTTTTTTGCTTGAGCCCTAGCAAGGGAGCTATACAAGTATTGTTAACGACTTCGGTATGTTGTGGCCCGGTTCAAAGCCGGAGCCTTCCGTACCTCCGGTAGCTCTACCGATTGCCCTACCAGGTCTAGTTGACATATTTGTCTTACACTGCTGTTCTAATATCATAAATGAAAGGGTTATGTGACAAACAGTAAAAAATTATTTGATATACCTTTGAGATTTGTCTCTACAAATAGGAGATAGGACAAAAATAGGACATAGGAAAATTTCCTATGAGAATTATAAATTAAAATTTGAACATTGATGATGTTTTCGGCAAACCGAGTTTATATCGGTTAAAGCCCATTACAATGCATATGATTCTCCTAAACGACACTAACTGTATGAAATTAAAATATTTGACTCATACTGGAATCAATACCAATCCATCCATACCTCCCAGTTTCCTGACAGCATCATATGTCGTCCTACGGATGTCCCCTTGTCCAATACCTGGCTCCTCAATGATCACATGTCTAAAGAGAAAAAATAAAATAAAACATATTTACATTTTTCCGAAACCTTTTCTCTGTCAGACTCAGACGGTCTACTTTTCGCGTGCATTCATTTTTAATATGTCCTTTTATTCTTGGGACATTGTCCTTTTACCGCGTAGAAATCCTGCGCTGTTGCGCTCAGGTGTTGTAAGTTGGTGACGTAACACATGATGGCAAACCTCTACGAGAAAGCTACCACGCATCTCAAAGCGGCTAAAATACAAACTTGCATAAACGTTTTACCGCGTTCCCTTCTTTACGTCTGACGTGCGCGGGTGCGTCCGTGTTTTGGTCAGTTATTTGTCACTTACATTCTGGCAAGTGAATGCTAAGTCCAGTGCTTTTATGCAAATTTTAATAAGTGTTGTCATATAAAAATTCATTGACTTTCCTCTAAGCTGTTGTAAGTTTCGAAAGTAAATATGAAAAGGAACTTCTGAATACCACTGACTGGAAAATCGGTCCTTTTGTAGCCTTGCTGTAATTCCAAGACGGTAACTGTTGAATTTTCATTTTTTTAGTGTAAAGTTTGGCTCAGTGTTTTGTGTAAACCTTTTAAAAACATGCTGAAATACCACCTGTTCATATGAAGCCAAGGAAGGACGAGTCTTTACTTCAATTAAAGTCAGAGCCATATACACTTGAAGGTCATTAAGTGGGTCACCCGAGAACTACCACCTTTATAAAAATATGAACAAGAACTAGACAAATACATATAAATACAAGTTGCATGTAAAAGTGATAAAACACTGAGATAAGACTTTATACTAAAGAACTACGTCAAGTTATCTTAATGATATAACAGTAAGTAAAGAATCATGCATTGGTTACTTTTAATTCCTCATGTAGTCTTGTCATTTAATTCATTCTAAAACGATATTTGTGTGTATTACATTTGATGGACTCTCTCTCTCTCTCTCTCTCTCTCTCTCTCTCTCTCTCTCTCATCTGAATTATATGTGGACATCTTTTTTCAATGACGCCACTATTTGTGTCATAATATATCAAAGAATACTTAAGCACTTGGACATCTTTATTGTCATTTATTTCCTCCTATAAGGATGGTTGTGTGTATTACCTGTGATGGACTCTCTCTCTCTCTCTTTCTCTCTCTCTCTCTCTCATCTGAATTATATGTGGACATCTTTTTCAATGACGCCACTATTTTTGTCATAACATATCGAAGGAAACTTAAGCGCTTGGACATCTTTATTCAAATAGATCAATTTTCGTTTCAATGCTTCCATTAGAGAAACCCCTTAAGAAGTGCGAGGTTAGAGCTCTATAAAACCGGTTTAAGCACCTCGGTCGGTCCTTTTTGCCGATTGACAGTTCCAATACGGTAACTCTTGGGTCCATAGCTGATGACACAAATGGTGTTGGTGAGAGGAGGATTATTCGGCACTCGTTCAATGACTGACAACTTCGGCTAAAAGGTATTACAAGGTTTTATTGGAGAAAAATAGTAAAATGTTGTTAAAGATTTGGACACAGCTTTAAAATTGACATTCGTTACCATACATAATATCTAAACAATAGAAATATGTCTCATTGTAATACTTATCTCTCTTTCAAACAATTAATTTATTGTCGGCACTCGGTTGATATTGCTCAAAATGAAAATATTGATACATATCAACAATACAAAAGTGTAGGAACATTATTGGATATATCATATTTGCTGATATTAACTTGAGTTTTGATTGATACATCTCTTTCATGTACATATTCAAGTTTAACTAAATTCCCAACGTAACAAAAGCTAGTGCGTTTGATTAGACTGATTTCTATACAGCATTTGACCGCCTTACAATATATATCTACAGCTAGCTTGAAGATAATCTGTAGAATAGTT
Organism: Sinonovacula constricta; assembly: GCA_007844125.1. Lineage (NCBI taxonomy): Eukaryota > Metazoa > Mollusca > Bivalvia > Cardiida > Solecurtidae > Sinonovacula > Sinonovacula constricta. The sequence goes on from CM017572.1 coordinate 29,793,923, forward strand.
TTCATGTAATCTTCTGGAGACCGAAAAGCCGAGCAAAGGGAAAAAACTCAAATCTTAAATAAAGTTTAACGTTTTGGTTTGTGCACACCGTATTTCTACTTGTCACAACCTTTCTAGCCTCCAAGTTTAAAGGCAAAATTTGTAACATTTATGTTTTATGCTCCGGACTGAATCACACGACCCGACGACCGGATAGACTGACGTATGTTCAAAGCGCCGACTATATGCAGCACTTCAAGACATTGTCTGTGTCGTACATTTAATTTTAGGCCATTATTGATATGTGATTTATTAAATAAATAAACACGAGTGCAATGTCTGAATTATGTTCAACAGTGAAATATATTTTAATGCAATATTAAAAATAACAGAGATTATACGAAGGTGGCGTGTGCCTACATTTGTCCCGGATCCATGTCTAGGTGTGTTGTCATGATGGTCAAATGACACGCGGTAACAGATGATCAACATGCCGATGATCAGGGCAAACACTGCTATAGTGAGAAACACCACGAGATTCAGCATGACACCTGCAACAGAAGTGTACAATTCCAAAAGTGTGTCTCTCATTTTATCAGAAGCTGTTTTTCTTACCTGATTTTTAAACTATTAACGTTAAAGTACTAGATATACTGTAAGCTAATGAACAGATCAAGGCATGATGCTACGTTCATTAATAAATAAACATGGTATTTGTTGGACAAATATTTCCCCAAGCTTAAAACATAAAGGAATCTGTAAATTGCTAATTGACCGAGAGGTACAGGTGCATACAACGTGATATTGCACTCAATAAAAATTCGACAACATCAAATTCCGAGAGCTATGCAATTAAGGTTTAAATCCACTTTATGCATAGTATGTGCCAAGCAATACTAAACACATAAGTTACTAGGGCTACAGAACATTTTGGTGAATGGTTTGCTGCGTGAATACCATCATAGTTCTGCATGTTATAACTATATAATTTGTACAATATAGTAAACATTTGTGACGCATTGGTAGAGGATTGGATTGCCGTACGAAAGTTACATGGTTTGGACCAACAAAAGGCAATGAAAAACAAAAACCGGAAGTATTATAAAATTAAATTGTGATTTTACATAGCGGGACAACATGCAATAAGAAACCGAAGACGGCATCGATTGACCTTGCATAGACAGTATGGCATACAAAGTACTCACTAAGCTTGTGAAGCCATTCTATTTCTTGCCCACACGTTTTTATACTCAGTTAACAATCAAGTACTTAATTGAATGTCTATGAACGTAGAAATAAAAAAAAATGTCAAGGTATCCGACTGATCATATCAAAAAGAAAATACGACAAAAACCTTTGCAACATATTCAAAAATTTAAAAAGGCACAGGACAAAGCCAATTAAAAGTAAGAACACATGTGTGATGAGTCATTAAACAACAACTGCAAACCCAAAAGTTACCGCCTTGGTAGATATTGACCCGCTTTCGCTCATATTAACCGGTCTATTTATAGAATGCGAAATTTCCATCACATTCGCATCTACAAAAATTCCTTGTACGAATTGTGGGATACGCGTCCCAGACGAACAATATTCACGAAGTAAAAAATGTCGCGTTTTGCAACAATTTTTATGATAAATATTTTCTTGCATTTAAATTTAGATATAATTGAAGAAATAAAAACTATTTATAGTTCATGTTATAAAACAGTTATTTACTTTTTAGGTGGGAAATATGCTGTTGATATTGACCTCGGTCATAATGATTTTTGTCAATATCACAGCATATATTAAATAATTGTATATTGTTATATAGCATAAATCATTATAATATGGCGCTTCAAACATCATTGTATACATAAGCCCGAAGGGGAATTTCAACTAAAAGCAGATATCGACCGCAGAGCTGATTACTAGCATAATCATGTAACGTGACCTCAAACTAAAGTGACCACGTGGTTTTTTGTAGCGATCTAACAAACAGGAGGTTTACAAGTAGTCTTCTTCAAACAGATCGATTAAAACATTTAACAGGGATCTAAAGTTACAATTGGTGAAATGGGACGAGTGTTCTACCGCGAAAAATGACAAGCGTGAGACCTCATAGACTTATATACTATACAACGTTATATTTGTTCTCTAAAATATTGTTATTAAATTGTCATCGGTCTGATCTTATGCACTGCAACTTAAATATATTTCTTGACTACATTCCATCGGACTTTTACTGCGTATCTGTATTTTTTGTGTTATATCTTTTAATTTCATTAAATTTATTGAATTATTTTCTTTCTGACAGTCCTAGTGACTAGGAATTAAAGTATGATTGTTTTCAGCTTATATAGAATGGGTGAAAATGCATAACATGTGCAGCAAGATTTTCATAAGTCATTTATCGTAATAATTGTAGATGTATACTTTTCTTTTCCTTTGTTAAAACATTTACAAAATGTATCTTAAGTTTAATGATTCAGCCAAAAACAGAAAGGTCGAACAATGGGGTAAGCAGGATGAAAACCTTATAGAAAATGTTACCGATGTCCGGACATTGAAAAGTAAACATATGTACCTACCTATCTGCCTGCCTGCCTGCCTGCTTGCATGCCTGCCTGACTGAGTGCCTACCTGCCTACCTGCCTGGCTGCCTACCTACCTACCTACCTACCTACATACATACATACATACATACATACATACATACGTACCTAATACTTACCTACATACGTACATACATACGTACATACATACATACATATATACATACATACATACATGCCTGCCTACCTACCTACCTACCTACCTACGTACGTACGCATGTAGTACGTACGTACGTACATACATACATACATACATACATACATACATACGTACCTAATACGTACCTATATACGTACATACATACGTACATACATACATACATACATACATACATACATACATACATACATACATACATACATACATACATACATACATACATACATACATACATACATACATACATACATACATACATACATACATACATACATACATACATGCATGCATGCATACATACATACATACATACATACATACATACATACATACATACATACATACATACATACATACATACATACATACATACATACATACATACACATACAGACACACACACACGCACACATACACACACAGACACACACAGACACATACATACATACATACATACATACATACATACATACATACATACATACATACATACATACATACATACATACATACATACATACATACATACATACATACACACACAGACACACACAGACACAGACATACATACAGACATACATACATACATACATACATACATACATACATACATACATACATACATACATACATACATACATACATACATACATACATACATACATACATACATACATACATACATACATACATACATACATACATACATACATACATACATACATACATACATACATACACACACAGACACACACACACACAGACACACATAGACACACACAGACACATACATAAATACATACATACATACATACATACCTACATACATACATTCATACATACATACATATATACATACATAAATACATACATACATACATACACACACAGACACACACACACACACACACAGACACACACATACACACACAGACACATACATACATATATTCATACATTCATACATACATACATACATACATACATACATACATACATACATACATACATACATACATACATACATACATACATACATACATACATACATACATACATACATACATACATACATACATACATAAATACATACATACATACATACATACATACATACATACATACATACATACATACATACATACATACATACATACATACATACATACATACATACATACATACATACACACACACACACACATACACAGACACATACACACACATACATACATACAACAGCAAACTGTAAAAATGTGAGCTCTTAACTTTCTAGCGTGTTAATCATGTTAAATAAATCTGTGACAATCAATCAGTCTGCAGATTTAAGTGTTGGAAGTCGGAGAGATCGTCGCATAAAGCGAGTAGAATATCACTTTCAAACGTACAATCGCCTTTTTTGTAATAAAGAAAAAATTGTCAATCAAATATATTTAAAAGAAAACAAAAAAAAACTTAGATCTTGTGTCTGTATTTTTTTTTGAGTACCAAAGTTTCTCTTGCTTATTAAGGAGGAGCATCCAAATATTGAATCACGTACTGAGGTCCTCAAGGGCTTTTCAAAAAGGACATATATGCTAGAATTAAGAACGTATAAGATCGCACAAATATTACTTGCAGTCAATTTTCAGGTACAACTGCGCGTTGCTTACAACTTTACGGTTGGTTGTTATTGTATAGGCCCATACACATTAATGCTAAGTGTATGGAGAAATGTAAAAATCCTACCATTGTGCCGTGAGGGTCTCTTGCCAAATCTTGGATTGGTACAAAGGAGAATAAACAAAGAGAACGGTCAATAGATTTTATCTTCAAACTAGCAATTGGTTAAAGGTAAAGTGATATGAAATTATATTGGTGGTGTTATCTAATATATTTGATTTGAGCATTTACTGTCGAGATTTCAGTAAAACGTAAACACATAGCTGAATGATATATTTTTTAAGTTTCCATCAAAATAACCCTTTCTTGGTGGTTACTTAACAACAAAACGCTTAAGAATTAAAATATTTAATTAGGTAATAATACCAAAATGTATTACCTATATTTCTTTTTTATAACTACCTTATAGAATTATGTATGTATGTATGTATGTATGTATGTATGTATGCATGTGTGCATGTATGCATGCATGCATGCAGGTAGGTAGGTAGGTAGGTAGGTATGTAGGTAGGTGGGTTTGTAGGCAGGCAGGTAGGTAGGTATATAGCTAGGTAGGGATGCAGGTAGGTAGGTATGTATGTATGTATGTATGTAGGTAGGTAGGTATGTAGGTAGGTAGGTATGCAGGTAGGGAGGGATGTAGGTAGGGAGGGATGTAGGTAGGTAGATAGGTAGGTAGGTAGGCATGCAGGTAGATATGTAGGTAGGTAGTGAGAGATGTAGGTAGGTAGGCAGGAAGGTAGATAGGTATGTAGGTAGGCAGGCAGGTAGGTATGTATGTAGTAGGGCTGCAACGATTCGATTCGATGCATCGAAAATTGATTACATACCTGTCGATGCGATTTTCGATTTCTAACGTTCGATTTTTTATTCAATTCGTTGCCTAATATCCGCATTTTAAACAAATATCAAAAGACGCTTATTACGATAGGGCAAATGACGAAAGTATTCCGCATATATCATTTTCTAATTAAACACGCAATTCCATTGGCTGATAGGGTTAAAGAAAGCCAATCAGCGATAACGTTTTACAGCAGATTGGTAACCACCGCATTTTTCAACATGGCCGAACCAGAATTATTTCGTCCTCCAAGAAAAACTAGTTCAAAAGTATGGCAACATTTCGGATTTAGAGTAAAGGACAATTCGAGAAGGCCACCTGTAAAATGCGTTTCACAGACATTACCTATCCTAAGTCTGGAGCAACAACGAACTTGATCAACCATTTGAAACGGAAACACAAACTTGACGTCTTGGATGCAAATAATAATGAAGAACCTACAAAAAAGTCATCAGCTGCATTGCCCCCCGGGAAGTTACGATTAACTGATCTGACAAGTAAATTGTCTCAGGGAATTAAACAAAACATCACCAAATCCATAGCAGGTATTTTGACATATAATATATAAAATAAGGATTTTAATTAATTCTTTTTTGTGCTATCCTTGTATTTAATGTACATGTATCTGGCATCATTGTAGTCATAGACCCATTTTTAAAATATTAAGTTGTGATATTTTAAATATTTGATCCTTTTTATTTAAGTAATACATTTGTGTTTAATGTTATTAATATTTATAATAAGTTTTGAAAATGTCGACTGTGATATATATAATGTATTTTATTACCTGTACATTTAATGTGAAATAAATCTATCTATCTATCTAACGTTTGTAATGATAAATATCACATGAACTCTTGTAAAACTGTGTTGAACTGCTGTCCCACGTTCCTGAAAAATGTTTGCTAAAATTAACTTATTTCCTTATATGAATGATAAAGAGGCATGTGCATCATGGATGATAAAACATACATGCAGGTTGTTGTCGTTATTATAATCATGGTTTGATTTGAATATTATTCACTTCAAGCTACTTGGCAGCTGACATGCGCCCCTACGCCACTGTCCAAAATAAAGGGTTCAAGTACATGCTCCAGACATTGGAACCAAAGTACAAAGTGCCAACCCGTACTCACTTTAGTGAAGCTGTCATGCCCCAACTTCTATCTACAGTTGCTTCGAGAGTAAAAGCTAAGATAAATGCGGCTAAGTATGTTGCTGTCACTATTGACGCATGGACCTCAAGGAAAACTGAGAACTTTGTTGCTGTAACCGCCCATTTTATCAATGATGAATGGAAATTTGAGAATTATACACTTAAAACTAAACATTTCCCAGAATCTCATACATCAGAAAATCTAGCTTCAGCTCCTCAGCAGACTGTTGAAAACTGGAACCTTACTAGAAATGGTTGCGGCCCAGCAATATGCACTGACAATGCTAGTAACATTGTAAAAGCGGTTAGAGATGTAGGGTACACTCATGTGGACTGCTTCGCGCACACTCTCAATCTCGCGACACAAAAGGGCATTAAACTGTCCCCAGTTGACAGACTTCTATGAAGGGTGAGGCGTGTTGTAACGTTCTTTCACAAAAGCACCTCTGCAACCAGCAGTCTTAAGTTAATGCAAAGGAAGCTGGAGTTGCCTGAACACAGACTCATAATAGATGTCCACACACGATAGAATTCTACATATGATATGTGCGAACGCTATTTAGAACAGCAAACGGCCGTCTTTGCAGCATTGATAGACTTAAAAAGAACTGTAAAAGACTTAGTCACATTGTCTGAAGACGATGTTAGACACATGGAGGAGCTAGTAGCGACACTTAAACCTCTGAAAACAGTCACAATGATGATGGGCAGTGCTCAAAATGCAACTATTTCTTTAATCAATCCATTCAAAGAAATGATCTTGAAGCAAATGGAGAGAAACGAGTCCGATAGCAAGTTCATCTCAGATGTAAAGGCAGCCATCTGCAATGATCTGCAGCCAAGGTGTTTAATATTTTTCAGCTATTAAATAGTTAATTAAGAATTGTGCTCTGCCCAAACTTTGAAACATTTATAATAATAGCAACTAAAACAATTAGCAAAACTCAGCAAATACATTATAAATAAGGGCATAATAATTGTACGAATTAAAAAAAATGGTTAAATTGCTCGCATAATGCAGATGTGCTTAGATATTTTATGTAATTACCTGAATTATATATGTTTTAGATACACAGATCCGAAGGCTCTGGATTTTTTGCTGCAAGCGTCTGCACTGGACCCTAGATTCAAAGAGATGCCGTACTTGAACCAGTCTGAGTGTAGCAGAACATTCAACATGTTGACAGATAATGCAGCCAAACACATGTCAGATACAAAGGTACATATACACATTTAATTTATTTTTATTTAATATTTATATTGTGTGACCGGCCGCAATAGCTCAATTGGTAGAGCGTCGGCTTGCGGATTGGAAGGTCGCGGGTTCGAACCCCGGTCGGGTCAAACCAAAGACTTTAAAGTTGGTAGTAGTGGCTTCCCTCCTAACGCTCGGGGATAAGGGGACAGCATTACGCCTGACTCGTCGGTGTCAGTATAATGGACCAGCCGGGTTCAGTCCCTGGGCACCTCATAAGTGCCCCTGTGCTATAATCATAGAAATGCCGCTGTGCAGTATCGGCAAAAATGCCGGCAAATCCCATCCCAATCCCTATTTATATTGTCTTTACTAAATAGCGTGGTCTATTATCTTATATGCTCTTAGCAGGCACTACAAGAAATTATAAGTTTGAACGGACATGTGCTTAACATAAAAATGTTGCTTTTAGGTCCCCAGGACCATGACGGTGACGATCGATGACCTCATGGAGCAGCCATCTACATCTGCAGTGACAGAAACCCCATCACAACAGAGAGAGTGTGACACAAGTGTTTGTGATAGCAAGAGTGGCACTTCCATCTTGTTGGGATTGTTTGGGGCTGTTTTTGAAAAAAAAAACAGCACAAAAACCAGTTAATGCCATTGATTGTGTCATAACAGGGGTTGAGATATACAGATCAGAGACGCCTCCAAGCCTGGAGTCAAATCAATTGCTCTGGTGGAAGGAGAGGGTGAAGGTCTACCCAGCTCTGGCTGAGTTTGCCAAGAAGGTTTTGGGGGTGCCAGCCACAAGTGTGGCTAGTGAACGCGTGTTTTCTACCTCCGGTGACATTGTGACTGCCCAGAGGGCATCCCTATCCACAGATCAGGTGGATATGCTTGTGTTCCTCAAGAAAAACATAAAAATCCCTGATGATCTCCTGTGATTCTTGTGTCCTAGTGTTTTGGAATGCCTCCTTCTTTAACAAGCATATTTGTGTCACCTTGATAAAGACTTATCATTGGTGTTTTCATGCAAAGAACATGTTGTTCTCTTGAATCAGCTATTAAGCAATCTTATTACCATGTTATGTTGATAAATCATTACTCTTTACATCCAGTATTGCATGCATATTGTATTGTTCTTTGAACACAGTCATAGTCTTGTACGATATCTAATATGATATGTTTTGCTATCTAGCTGAACCTTTACGCACCTGCCATCTCATACAAACATGTGCAAGCACATTATTTATAGCTACTTCTTTTAGAAAGGTTCTTTAACTGTTACATATGTTAATTTTTTAAACATACAAACATATAATTGACTATATAATCAATTTTGCATTTGTGGTTTTTAACTTGTATTATGGCATTGAATTGATCATTCAATTTCAGTTTTTTTTATTCTGGCTTAAAGATGTTGAATGCAAGATTTGAATTCTGAAAAAAGTAAAGAACCTTTCTAATTAATTCTGAACGAATTGGAAGACAGTATGTGTATGCTAATCATAGGAATTTTTATAATAGCATAATATTCTTTAAGACATGCTTTACTATACTTATTATTTACAGTTCTATGTTTTCAGTTCTCTGTTTATGAGTGAACAACTAGTCACAAATAGAAATTTTGTTCTGTTCTTATATAGTGCCATACTAGACACCACTGTGTACACGTTTATAATTAAATTAATACCAAGTTTGAACTTTAATTATTTTTTCTGAATCTAATCGAATTAATCGAATCGCAAGGGTAAAAAATCGAATCGCATCGAATCAAAAAATCAAAAAAAATCGTTGCAGCCCTTGTATGTAGGTATGTAGGTAGGTAGGTCGGTAGGTGCGGGGGATTGAGTAGGTAAGTAGGTAGGTAGGTAGGCAGGCAGGCAGGTAGATATGTAGGTAGGTAGGGAGAGATGTAGGTAGGTAGGTATGCAAGTAGGTAGGCAGGCCGGTATGTAGGTAGGTAGGTATGTAGGTAGGTAGGTAGATAGGCAGGCAGGTAGGTAGGCAGGCAGGCAGGCAGGCAGGCAGGTAGGTAAGTATATAGGTAGGTAGGTATATATGTAGGTATTTTAGTAGGCAGGCAGGTATGTAGGTATGTAGGTAGGTAGGCAGGCGGGCAGTTAGGTAGGTATATAGCTAGGGAGGGATGCAGGTAGGTAGGTAGGTAGGTATATAGCTAGGGAGGGATGCAGGTAGGTAGGTAGGTGTGTATGTATGTATGTATGTATGTATGTGGGTAGGTAGGTCGGTAGGTAGGTAGGGAGGGATGTAGGTAGGTAGGCTTGCAGGTAAGTAGGTAGGCATGCAGGCAGGTAGGTAAGTAGGCAGGCAGGCAGGTAGACATGTAGGCATGTATATATACCTACATACGTGCCTGTCTCTATATATATATATAGGCAGGCACGTACGTAGGTATGTATGTAGGTATGTATGTAGGTATGCAGGCACGTAGGTAGGTAGGTAGGCAGGTAGGTAGGTAGGTATGTCGGTAGGTAGGCAGGCAGGTAGGCAGACAGGCAGACAGTTAGGTAGGTAGGTAGGTAGGTAGGCAGGCAGCCAGTTAGGTAGGTAGGTAGGTAGATAGGTATGTATGTAGGTAGGGAGGCATGTGTCTGCCTGATTAGGCATAATCCTCTGAGGAAAATTTCGTACAAATCATTAACAATACAGCTATTTTTTTTCGAAATAAATGTGCGTCTTCGATTTTTCGTTTTCAACATCCATTTATTACACTCTTCAAGATATATTTCATTTCAGAACGATCTCATAGCTCCTCCTAGAACGTATGTTAAAGTCCCAGTTATATCCCAGACTTACGCGTTCGGAGATCAACCTAACATATAAGGCTAGATAATATTTTCGGAAAATCGCGGACGGACTTCAATGCTTAAGTGATCTAAAAGTGTGGTTATGGTTGGACCGTCTATGAATAGAAAGGATTTCGGCACTTTAGACAAGAACAGCAACTCAGACACACAGTTTGTAAGTTGTTACATAGAGTGAATTTGTTCGTTTAACAAGGTTTCTCTTTTACAACGCGAATTAAGATATGGGTTTCAAGTCAATGCGAATGAGTGTCCTGGTGTATCCTGATGTGACCTAAAGTATCAGCATTGTCTAAGGCGTTTTTTTAAAAAAAAAACAACAACAAAAAAATACCTTAAAATATAATGATAAACTACTTCAGTAACAACCTCTAGTTTTTAGCCATTGAACAGAAAATATCTTTAAACTAGTGAAATATTAGGTCAAAGCTTTAAAAACCGACCAAAATCACAAATCTTTACGGCAGTGCTTTTATCACGGTTAGGACAAGTTAAGCTGTTGTCTTTGTCTGATCCAGAAAAAATATAGGACTGCTTCGTCTGGCCCTACCCAAACAGCAGAAGGGTTTTGGTAAAGTAGGGGATTAATCAATGACTTGTGAAAGGTCATGACCTCAAGATAAATTCTAACAGATTAAAATACATTGTTAAGTTGTATCCAAGCCAAATAAAAAATACAAACAAAAAAGTGGCAATAGTTCTTAGCAATAACTATAGCTTACAGAAATACGTATCGAGTTGCATGTCAAGAAAGAAAGAAAAGTAGGCAATATGTTTGTTGTTATGTGGCACATTTCTCTATATTTCGTGCAAAAATAAGACCTACCCCGCTCATTTATATACGCGTCGCTATATCAACAATTTGTTTGCAAATTAAACCTATTCTGGTTTATTTTCTACATACATGTATATGTTTTGATCAATTGCTGCACTTCAATATGAAGAAACTCTTATTCTGTTTTCTTAAAAAACATAGTTTACATTATCAGTCCGGTTATTTCTGGATTGGGATTTGCCGGCATTTTTGCCGATACTGTGCAGCGACATTTTTATCATTATAGCAACCAGGGGCACTTATGAGGTGCCCAAGGACTGAACCCGGACAGTCCATTATACTGACACCGACAAGTCAGGCGTAATGCTGTCCCCTTAGCCCCGGGCGTTAGGAGGCAAGCCACTGCTACCAACTTTAAAGTCTTTGGTTGGACACAACCGGGGTTTGAACCCCCGACCTCCCGATCTGCAAGCCGACGCTCTACCACCTGAGCTATTGTTTCGAAATACCTTCTTTTAGAAAAAAGAAACAACATAGTTTACATCATCAGTCCGGTTATTTCTGGATCAGCGATCCTATTATATTCTGTTTAGCAAAGAATGCAAGAATACAGTTTTCATGTTTTCTAAAACGTTGCATATTTTTCAATACTTATTAGTTTAATTGTCCATTGCTTATGCTGTACTCAATTGTGTGCATTAAAATGTGATGCATTGACAAATTTATTAAAGATTTGTTAAGTCTAACCTCTACATTAAACATAAGAAGACGCCAAGGTCACATTGTGTACATGATCTGATTCATTTTGACACAATCTGTAATAAACGCTTTGCAGTGAAACTAAATTCAATATGTTATAATACAGAAACTTCAAAATATTGACATAAAAATCACCAAACTGGAAATGCTTGGTCATTATTTGCTTGGTCAAGACTTCCGTAAACAGTCCTTTGAAAAGGTAGTTAAGTTATCGATATTAACAACACTTTATTCAATGAGAGTTTGCATAGAACGCACCAAAAGTGTTTTATTTAATTGCGGAAAGTTATCAAGAATTTCTTTTACATTTTTACTTTCTTTGCAAATATGCAAATGAGGATAGATGGGAAACAGCGTCAGGAAATGTATGTAAACTCGAAGGGAAGTAGACGTTTGTTGAGGTATACTTGTTTGTTAAGTATTTACACTAATTATGAACAACACTTTCTATTGGCCAATGTTTACATCTTCACTTTTATGGTTCTAGAATCAGCAAATTGCCCCGGGGAGCATGTCCGCCGACCCCATACAACATTTAAAGTCGGTTGAAACGTTTTGGATCAGGGCTTGGCTTCTAGCTAGCACACATCACGCATTCTTATTTATTCGGTGTTTATAAAGTAAAATTAGACGCTGAAAAAAGTTGACAATATTGATTATTCAACATGAGTAACAAATTAATGTTTACTTATAACACGATTCTGTCCCCAAATAAATATATTATGTATGGAGTAACTAAAAACTTTGTTTATTTAAAAATGGCTAATTGTGTAGCCTTGGTGAAAGCGCCCAGTTATTGTGCCAATACCAACAGGAAAAAAGTCGAGGACAACCTGACAAAAGCAGGAAGGAATCACCAGCCAACCCAGCCGACAGCGACCGATATCCCGCCAACAGGGGCCAAGTTCCAGTCAACAGGGATCAGTCCCCAGCCAACTTTGGAAAATTATAAATATTTAATACGAATATGTATCCGCTAGACTTCCTAAATGATGCACCTTTTCCGAAACAGAACAATTGAGATTCGGCAGAAAAATTATCTCGAATCTATAAAGGTTATATCTGGCCGCCCCTGACCTCTGATTAATTTTGCTAAAACACTTCACAATTCAAACAAGGAAAGCATCAAAGGTGCCAATATATGTTTAAAACAAAACAATACATTCTGTTTCATCAACTGGCATGTACATAGCAAATGCTTCACCATTTGTATTGAATATAGTCTAAATTTAAATACACACTATATAAACGGGTAAATTGTTTGGCTGACACTAAAATCACACACAGTTGTTTTTCACATTCCTTGGGCCATTTTATAATGTTGTGTTCTCTAAGCCGACAGTTTAACACAGGTAGCAATAAAAAACGCTTTTCATCCGAATTATAAATAAAAAAAGATAAACTACATCTACTAATACTACTTCTACTACTTCTATTTCTACTATTACTATTACTGCAACGCTAACTTTTTATACAACCCTTAACTACTACCTCTACTACTACTAGAAAAACTTGTATGTATTTGTCACTGTATCACTGTATTTCTTAGTAATTTCATAAAGAAAATCTCTCACTTATAAAAACAACACCAATTTTCTTTATAGTTTATTTTACATATTTGCACTCCGCGGTGAAACAAATCATAACATAAGCGCAGTGCATAAGATGCACATACGAAAATCTAAAAGCAAATAAAAAGCTAAGAGGGTAGAGTGTTACCCTTTTACCAAAAACATACTTCTTAACATATATACGGCATAACTTTCAGTATTACTACTACACAGTGGTGCATACATTAATTAAACATACATAAAAACCTTACTATTGAGACCACAGTGAAAATACAAATAACGACATTTACATTTGGAAATAAAATAAAAAAAACAAATGAATAAGTGATAAATTAAGATATATGTGAAACACAGCAATAGACTAAAGTTACGATCAACACTTTTAATAGTTTTCTTGACTAACTTTGGAAAATTGTGAATATTTAATTCAAATATGTGTCCGCTAGTCTTCCTAAATGATGCACTTTTTCCGAAACAAAATAATTTAGATTCAGTAGAAAATTATCTCGAATCTATAAAGGTTTTTTCTGGCCACCCCTGACCTCTGATTAATTTTGGTAAAACACTTCACAATTCAAACAAGGAAGGCATCAAAGGGTGTCAATATATGTTTAAAACAAAACAATACATTGTCTTACACACAACAACGACGGACATTCGATGAGTACTCGAACTAAACATAAAACAGAATTCTGTTTCCGCAACTGGCATTTACATAACATATGCTGCACCATTTTTATTGAATATTGTCTAAATTTAATTGAAATTAATTAAATAACGCAACGTAAATGAAATTAATTACATTAGGCAATTTAACTTTTATAAAATTAATTTAAGAAATATTGTACGGATAACAATTTTCAAACCCTCTTACAACACTGCTAACAGAGGAGAATACTGGGGTCCGAAGTTGCCAAAATCGGTACGTTATGTACGTGGTATGAAGTTGAAGTGGTACAAATGTGTTGCCTGATTACCACTCGCAACACCTCGGCCATTTCTCTGAAATAGACCTGTCTGGATACAGCCGAGTAGTTACGAATGGCATGGTAACTACAACAACAGCCCATTGCCAAATTTCTAACGTTTTTCATGAAGCGCACATCCCAGAACAAGTGTCTCAAAGGTGCGCCTGCCTATGGAACTAAATAGATGCAATTTAACAATTAATTTCTCTTTTTTTTTTCTTTTTTCTTTTTTGGTTCAAATTTGTGGTTCCTAGATTATTTCTGTTATCTTACGCAGCACATCGGTCCAATACCATTATGACCATTGTGGAAATTAGTGATACGTCCAGCTATTTTTAAAATGAAGAAAGACGACACAAATATACACCAGAAATATAGAAAGTACTACCGATGTACTAGATGTACAGGTCAGCCGGAAGACCTCTGTCCATTACGTGTTCGCCTAAACAAGAACACGAACTCATGCGATGTCGTGAGCTCTAACGGCTCGGCTATAGACACTCTGACAAGATTATTGTAGAGCCCTCCTAATTACTGTTTCAAGACTTTCCACTTGGGATTGAGTAAATGAATTAAACAAGCTATAGAAGCACTTCTGGTCATCGAGGACTTTAAGCTCAGGCTGAGTAGCAACACAGTATATATCTTTTTGGTATCGAAGTTTGTCTTCAAGTTGTCGAGATTCGGGATCCCTGGTGTAAAGAATCACGAGGGTCGCTGAAAAACAAAAGTACAAATATAAGTGATAAATAATATATTTTTGACATATTTGTTTGTTTGTTCGGTTTATCGTCCCACCAACTGTAATTCAGTTATCTGGAGACGGTGTCCTTTTAAAACACATATATTGCTGCCTTTACTGTGAATAACATGCGATGAACACATGGATTGATACCACACCCCGTCACATTATACACCGGGCCAACCAGTCGTGGAACTACCCTTTTTTGCTTGAGCTATACCACTATTGTTTTTACTACTTCGGTATGTCGCGGCCCGGGTTCGAAGCTGAGGCTTTTCGTACCTCCCGAAGCTCTACCGATTGCGCTACCAGGTCTGGTTGACATATTTTTCTTACACTGCTTTTCTAATATCATAAATGAAAGGGTTATGTGAAGAACTTATTTTATATTGGGCAGTCCGATAACTAAGTTGTCTGCCCTTGAGCACTCTCCGAATGCGCATGCGCACTCGCGCTGATTAAAACGTCCGGGGTATAAGTAGAAATTTTATCAGCGTGTATAACACGAACATCGAGTGGAAAGTTAATTAAAGAAAGAAACAAAACCGAAATGGAAATCGCAGAAATATTGCTGAATATGTAAAGGTGTTTATAGCGGGAGATGGTCGAAAACAGAGCTGTTTCATTGCATCGACTTCCTCAAAACAAACGACTGCGACGCATTTGGATGGTATTATAACACTTCGCCCTCCCTTGACTGGTTACAGTTCGCCCTTGATCGGTAACAGCTCACCCTAGATAGGTAACAGTTCGCCATTGCTTTATAACATATCGCCTTCGGATATAAGTGAATACATCAAGAAAAAAAGTAAATTTGTTAATTTATTTATAACCATTCACATTGTATTTGTTTTCTTCGTCTTCATATACATTATGAGCTCTTCTGATATAAGTGTATACGCCACGCTTCTCCCTTAAAAATCTTTAAGAAATTAAGTAAAAAGAATGTAAACTTATTAATTTATTTTTTATTAATTTATTTTTTATTATTTTGACACCATTCACATTAAATTTATGCTTCTTTTGTCTCCTTATCCTTTATTATTATTAACATCGTATTATTAGCATCGTAAATTATTATATTTTTGTTTTTCATATTTTTAAAATTGTTTAAGCCAAAGAAAGAAATCTGATCCTTAAAGTACAATACACAAACTGTCACTGTTCCTTGATTTAAATGCAATGTTGCGTCCTAAAATATGATAATTATACTGTATACGTGGTTTATTTATTTCATATTTTATATTTAAATAAAATTCCGCAATTGCAAGGATTTTAATGTTACTTAGTTGCATTCATATTTTGTTGCCAATACTTTAATAAGGTTGTCACACTCAATATGACTTGAGTATGCAGTTATCTTATAATTGCACATAAAAGCGTGAACGTTAATAGACGTTTGCCTACAGTCATTATTGTGATGATAGCATTCGCACTAATCTTGATTGATAATTAGTCAGTGTGATCTTGATTAATGTTTTCCGACATTTAACGCGTGGAAATGGTACACTTATATCCGAAGTACTCATAATGCAGATAAAGCCGATGGAAACAAATACAAATTGATGTGAATGGTGTCGAAATAATAATAAATAAGTTAACAAGTATACATTTTTGCTTGACGTATACACTTATATCCGACGGCGAACTGTTTCCGATCAAGGGCGACCTGTTACCAGTTAAGGGAGGGTGAAGTGTTACTAATTCTTCTCGAATTGGTCTCTCCTTTTCAATTTAAAATGCCAGTAATATCAAGCCTGTGAGCGCCGATAATTCGCTCGATTAGCTAATATTCCCTTCAGGATCCAGTCAAACGACGATTTGCCAGGTACTTCTTTTAATCTGTTAGCTTGAAATGGTCTAATTCTTAGTTGTTTACACAAGCTTCGTTGATTTCTTTGTCCTTGTCCGCCATCTTTTTTTTTTACTTAGTCTCCAGAGGTTCGGCGGCGAGTAGCCTACCTCTGAATTCAAGAGAAGCAACCGAGTTATCGGACTGCCCAATACCTTTGTGATTTATCTCTACAGATAGGAGACTCTGAAAATTTCCTATGAGAATTATACATTAAAATTTGAACATTGATGATGTTTTCGGCAAACCGAGTTTTTATCGGTTAAAGCCTATTACAATGCATATGATTATCCTAAACGACACTAACTATATGAAATTAAAATATTTGTCACATACTGGAATCAATACCAATCCATCCATACCTCCCAGTTTCCTGATAGCATCATATGTCGTCCTACGGATGTCCCCTTGTCCAATACCTGGCTCCTCAATGATCACATGTCTAAAGAGAAAAATTTTTTTTTTTCGAAACCTTTTCTCTTTCAGTCAGACTCGGACGGTCTACTTTTCGCGTGTTTGTTCATTTTTAAAATGTCCGTATTGTCTTGGGGCATTGTCCTATTACCGCATAAAAATCCTGCGCTGTTTTGCTCAGGTGTTGTAAGATGGTGACGTAAGACATGATGACAAACTTCTACGAGAAAACTATCACGCATCATAGAGCGACTAAAATACAAACTTGCGTTTAACTCCGTTCCCTTCGTTACGTCTGACGTGCGCGGGGTATTCGTGTTTTTTGGCTCAGTTTTTTGTCACTAACATTCTGGCAAAGTGAATGCATGGCCCAGTGTTATTGTTTTTGTAGATTTAAAAAAAATGCTGTCATACAAAAATTCATTGACTTTCCTCGAAACTGTTCTAAGTTTTGGACTGTACATATAATAAGGAACGCCTGAATACAAGCACTCAAGCACTACAGAAAAGCTTACATGTCACAAGTTACCACTGACTGTGCATGGGAAATGGGTCCTTTTGGAGCCTTGCTGTAATTCCGAGGCGGTAACTGTCGGATTTCCATTTTGTGTGTGTAAAGTTTGGCTCAGTGTGTTGTGTACACCTTTAAATAACACGCTGAAATACCACCAGTTCATACGAATCTAAGGAAGTGCGAGTCTACTTCAATTAAAGTCAGAGCAATATACACTTGAATGTCAATAAATGGGTCACCCTAGAATTACCACATATATTAAAATTTGAACAAGCACTAGACATTACACAAACAGTGATATGTAAAAGTAAACAAACACTGACATGGGCCATTACACAAAAGATCTACGTTAAATTAGCTTCATGATATATCAGTCAGTAATAAAATCATGCATAGGTAACTTAATTCCTCATGAAGTCTTGACATTTAATTCATCTTATAAGGATCGTTGCGTTTATTACCGTTGATGGACGTTGTATTTTGGTGCCTCAATTCCATATTCACATGAACGTGATGTTACAACCACTAACAATTCTCTGGTCATTTTCTTGAGCCAAAACTAATTCCCCTTACAATCACCAATTTTGTGAAGTTCTTCTAGAAATACTACTCCTTAGGTTAGAGCTCAATAAAACCAGTTTAACCAACCCAGTCGGTACTTTTTGCCGACTGACTGTTCCAATACGGTAACTACTGTGTTTGCTCTTTTTGTCAAATGACTCACAGATTGGTTCTTACTTTTACATTTGGCTTGCATGTGAATACATTATTTGCCTTTTCGGGGTTTGACATATGTTGCAATGCTCATAGGACTTTGTCATACGCTCTTATTATTGTCTTAAAATAGAATGTCTATAGGAGCTGGAAAAATATTTCTAACTGAACGCTTATCTGTATTCTAGCACAGGCGCAATATGTTAGCACAATACTTTAACTTAACCTTGACTGGAATATACAATTTAAGTTACCCCAGCAATTAATCGATTCAACCAAAGATCAATTTATATATCTTCTTATTACATCCTGAAACATTAAGTTGAAAACCTATACAGCTTAAATACAAACTGAACGTAAAAAAGCAATGAAATTTCACTAGTACAAGTTAAAAGAAGCCTTTCATTCCGATCGACGGTGTTTAAAAAGCTGTCAACTAGTGCTTACAATAACTTTGTTAAAATGAAGTTACCTAGTTGAGAACTCCACACACATAAAGATCAGTTTACAATGAGGAATGTTGGCGATATCAGCATGTGTGTTGATCAAATGTCCCCTGACTGGTGTATCTTCAAGTGGCTGACTCAACTGTCTTATAAGTTTACGGACGAGTGTGTGGTTGAAGGACTCATTCGTCTGTCCATAGCTGATGACACAAATGGTGTTGGTGAGAGGAGGATTCTTCGGTACTTGCTCAATGACAGACATCCTCAGCTAAAAAGTATTTCAACCACTTGAGAAAAACAGTAAAATGTTGTTAAAGTTTTGGATACAGTTTTATAATGGACATTCTTTTTTTAATGCGTTATTAACTTACATAATTTCTAAACAATGGAAATATGTCTCATTGTAATACTTTTCTCTCTTTTAAACAATTAATTTATTGTCGGCACTCGGTTGATATTGCTCAGAATGAAAATCTTGATACATATCACCATTGAAAAAGTTGTAGGAACATTATTAGATAATCATATATGTTTATATTAACTTGAATTTTGATTGATACATCTCTTTCATATACATGTTTAAGTTTAATTAAATTACCAACGTAACAAAGGTTGGTGCGTTTAATTGGACTGATTTCTGCACAGGATTTAACCTTCTTACAATATATATCTACAGCCAGCTTGAAGCTAATCTATATAATAGGTTTCATGTAATCTTCTGGAGACGAAAAGATGAGCCAAGGGAGAAAACTCAAATCTTAAATAAAATTAACGTTGTGGTTTGTGCACATTGCATTCTACTTGCCACACCCTTTCTAGTTTGAAGGCAATATTTGTAACATTTATGTGTTGTGCTCCGTACGAAATTACACGACCGGACGACCGGATAGACTGACGGATGTTCAAAGCGCCGACTAAATGCAGCACTTCAAGACATTGTCTGTGTCGTACATTTGAATTTAAGATCATCATTGATATGTGATTTATTAAAGAAATAAACATGAGTGCAATGTCTGAATTATTTTCAACAGTGAAATATATTTTAATGCAATATTAAAAATAACAGAGATTATACAAAGGTGGCGTGTGCCTACATTTGTTCCAGATCCATGTCTTGGTGTATTGCCATGATGTTCAAATGACACGCGGTTCCAGATGATCCACATGCCGATGATCAGGGCAAACACTGCTATACTGAGAAACACCACGAGATTCATCATAACACCTGCAACAGAAGTGTAAAATTCCAAAAGTGTGTCTCTCATTTTACCAGAAGCTATTTTTCTTACCTGATTTTTAACTATTAACGTAAAAGTACTACATATACTGTAAGCTAATGAACAGATCAAGGCATGATACCACGTTCATTGATAAACAAACATGATATTTGTTGGTCGAATATTTCCCCAAGCATAAAACATGAAGGAATCAGTGAACTGCTAATTGACCAAGAGGTACAGGTGCATACAACGTGATATTTATTGCACTCAATAAAAATTCGACAACATCAAATTCCGAGAGCTATGTAATTAAGGTTTAAATCCACCTTATGCATAATCCATGCAAAGCAATACTAAACACATAAGTTACTAGGGCTACAGAACGTTTTGGTTGATATTGTTACAGACGATTTGTATTAACAGTATTGCAGTATTACATGTAAAATGTGTTCCATGTGCCTAGTGGGTGTGTGCCGAATTCCAACACAAAATTTCAATAATAAACACAGAGATCCAATTTACAGAAGACTAACTTTAAATACTTGGATTTACTCCTCCTTTTGGCATGACTTTAATACACCTGTGATGATACCATCATAAT
The DNA here is from genome assembly GCA_007844125.1 of Sinonovacula constricta. NCBI lineage: Eukaryota > Metazoa > Mollusca > Bivalvia > Cardiida > Solecurtidae > Sinonovacula > Sinonovacula constricta. The sequence goes on from CM017572.1 coordinate 29,814,923, forward strand.
TATACATGTAATAGTGTATACAGTTTATGCAATATATTAAGAATTTGTGACGCAGTAGTAGACCATTGGATTGCCGTACGAAAGTTACATGGTTTAGATCACAAAAAGCCACTTTTTATCATTGCTTTTATAGTTTGCTTCTGAATTTATCGATTAAGCAATTCTGATTTTTAAACCCGACAAAGATGAACTACAATAAGATGGCTGCATGACTATCATGGCTTTAAATTAGTTGCTTTGACCAGAATAACCAATATTACATAAAACTACTATAACCTATATACAGCATAGTGTATTGTTAACGAATGAATCTGACATATTTTAATATGATACACTTACTCGCCAGATATAGATTGCAATAGTTTAGTTACAATCCCTCAGCATATTCGAATCATGGTTTGAGTCTCAACGAGTGGAAGTACATACCAAATCATGTCCTTTAATTTTGGTGGCTATAAATGGGGAAAAGGATAAGGATAATTCAAATCTTAATACAGCAGCAAAATATGTCATGGTGACTTGCGTGTCAATTTCAAATTAGGTGTTAATTGTAACACATACATACTTTTATTGAAGGCATTGGCTTTTAAAAAAGCAACTATTTCATTAATAGTTATAACTTCATTTTGTAGCACTGTTCTGGCTTCTTCAGCTTTTTTTATTGTTTCTGGTGTACTGCTCATTTCTTCTTCTATTTTCTCTATTTTGTCATTCATTTTCCTTACTTCTTTATTTCTTTCTTGTATTGTTTTCTTAACATCATTATTTAGTCGACGTAACTTTTCTTTTAAATTGATCGTTATAGCTAACATGTCAGTCTTCACCTGCTCAATTTGTTCTCTATTTTCACTAAATTTATTGTCTATTTTTCTCCATATTTCATCGAGCGTTCCAGTATTACTCTCTGTCATTTTTTTAAAACTTTTTTCCAGTTCACCAAATTTCTCATTTAAATTATCCACACGTCTGGTAGCTTCATCTAAAGTCATTAATTTTGATGGAATATCGTCCAGCATCGTTTTATATTTTTCGTTTTCATTTCTTAAATCCTTTATGTCCTTTTCCATTGCCATGAGCTGTTTGGTTTCATTACCGTTGTATATGTCAGACACTGGCTGTACCCAACGAGAATAGACTATCTGGAAGAACACACACACCAATATAGTTACTATTGGGTTATTTAAGGGGATCCATGCATCGTTGCGTTGGTTTGGCCTGAAATCAGACAAGAAGGATTTCCTTACATAGAGATAACAATATACAATAATGAATAAAGTGTAATGATAAACATTTCTTTCTATTGTTGCTGTAAACCATTTCCTATTACACATATCTCCTCCGTTAATCTATCCACATGTCTTTGCTTGGCATCATTAACCTCTTGATGTAGCTTTAGTACTAAATTGCTTTTTATGTCATTCTTCATTAACTGTAAAGTATCCCCAATTTCTCCTTTAAGTTCACTTAATTTACAACCGTTGCCCTCCACGTTTCTAATTAGTTCCTCGAATTTTCCCGCTCTATGTTCTATCATTGCTTGAATACTTTCTCCCAGCTTACCAACATCCTTCTTTAACTTATCCACATATCCCAAAATTATGTTTTAAAAATCCATAATTCTATCTTTTCTGCATTTGGCTTATAGCTTACACCAATATTTCTTTAATGGGCCTACCAATTTTGCCATTACTTTTCGCAGCTTGGTTTTCTCAATGCTCGTAAATATTTAGAGACTTGCTCGTCGTCTGAGAATTACGTTGTGTAACTGAAATGTGGTATCAGACTCCATGCTTCTATAAACTGCAATTAATCAAACCTTTAACCTCTTTGTGGAAATCGTGTCATAAATATGTAAACACTTGGGCTTAAGTGCAAATAAATACGATTTTGAACACAATCGCATTTATGACATGAACTGCAAATAGACGCAACAGTCACCCCCTTCCCCCACCCCCCCCCCCACTAAAAAATTAGTCGAGTCAATAAATATAGATATTGACCCGCTTTCGCTGATATTAACCGGTCTATGAATAGAATGCGAAATTTCCATCAATATTATGCGCGCGCATCTACAAAAATTGAACGCATTTTGGGATACGCGTCCCGGACGAACAATATTCACAAAGTAAACATTTTTTATGAGAACTATTTTCTTGCTTTTAAATTTAGATAATAATTAAAGAAAAAAAAACTATTTATAGTTCATGTTATTAATTAGTTATTTACTTATTAGCTGGGAAATATGCTGTTGATATTGACCGCAAAATCGCCTCAGTCAATAATGATTTTTTGTCAATATCACAGCATATATTAAATAATTGTATATTGTTATACAGCATAAATCATTGAAATACGACGCTTTAAACATCATTGTATACATAAGCCCGAAGGGGAATTTCAACTAAAATCAGATATCGACCGAAAAGCTGATTACCAGCATGATCATGTAACGTGATCTCAAACTAAAGTGACCACGTAGTTTTCTGTAGCGATCTAACAAACAGGAGGTTTGCAGGTAGTCTTCTTCAAACAGATCGATTAAAACATTTAACAGGGATCTATAGTTACAATTAGTGAAATGGGACGAGTGTTCTACCACGAGAAATGACATGCGTAAATCCTCATTGACTTATATACTGTACTGCGTTATATTTGTTCTCTAAAATATTATATTAAATTGCAATCGGTCCAATCTTATGCACTGCAACTTAAATATATTTCTGGACTACATTCCATCGGACTTTTACTGCGTATCTGTAATTTTTGTGTTATATCTTGTAATTTTGTTAAATCAGAACTTAATTATAATGTTTGCGTGTATCGGCTTTGTTGATAAAGGATTTCTCTCTGTTCCTCAAATGAAGCTGCATAGAAATTCTAAGAAATAAAAACGTCAGTAAACTTCTCTTTAACATAACATTTTCCTTGCTGATTTCTTTCTGACTGTTCTAGTGGCTAGGAATAAAAGTATGATTGTTTTAAGCGTGTATAGAATGGTTGAGAATACACAAACAAAACATGTGCAGCATGATTTTCATAAGTAATTTATCGTAATAAGTGTAGATGTATATGTTTCTTTTCCTTTGTGAAAACATTTACAAAATGTATCTTAAGTTTAATGATTCAGCTAAAAACAGAAATGTCGAACAATGGTGTAAAGCAGGAAAACCTTATAGAAAATGTAACCGATGTCCCGACATTGAAATGTAAACATATCTACCTACCTACCTGCCTACCTACCTGCCTGCCTGCCTGTCTACATACATGCCTACCTGCAAGCCTACCTGCCTGCCTACCTACCTACAGATATACATACGTACCTAATACGTACCTACATACGTACATACATACGAACATACATACATACCTGCCTACGTACGTACGTACGTAAGTAGGTACATACATACATACATACATACATACATACATACATACATACATACATACATACACACTCACAGACACACACAGACACACAGAGACACACACAGACACACACACATACATACATACATACATACATACATACATACATACATACATACATACATACATACATACATACATACATACATACATACATACATACATACATACATACATACATACATACATACATACATACATACATACATACATACATACATACATACATACATACATACATACATACAAACATACATACATACATTGTCAATCGAATAGATTTAAAAAGAAAAAAAACACATCTACTTACATCTTGTGTCTGTGTTGTTTTTGTGTGTCAAAGTTTCTCGTGCTTATTGAAGAGGAGCAGCCAAATATTGAATCACGTACTGAGGTCCTCAAGGGCTTTTCAAAAAGGACATATATGCTAAAATTAAGAACGCATAAGATCGCACAAATATTACTTGCAGTCAATTTTCAGGTGCAACTGCGCGTTGCTAACAACTTCACGGTTGGTTGTGCTTGTATAGCCCATACACATTAATGTTAGGTATATCGACAAATGTAAAGTCCGACTATTGTGCCCTGAGGCTTGCTTGCCAAGTTTTGGATTGGTACAAAGGAAAATTAACAAAAAGAACGATCAATAGAGTTTATCTTCAAACTAGCAATCGGTTAAAGGTAAAATGATATGAGAGTAATTATATTGGTGGTGTTATCTAATCTATTTGATTTAAGCATTTGATGTCGAGATTTTTTATGAAAATCCTTATTCTTAGTAACACATAGCTGAATGATATATTTGTAAGTTTCCATCAAAATAACCCTTATTTGATAGTTACTTAACAACAAAACGCTTTAGAATTAAAATATTTAATTAGGTAATAATAACAAACTGTATTACCTATATTTCTTTCTTATAACTACCTTCTAGAATTATTGTGTATGTATGTATGCATGTATGTATAGGTAGGTAGGTAGGGAGGGATGTATGTAGGTAGGTCGGTGCGCAGGTATGTATGTATGTAGGTAGGTAGATGGGTAGGCAGGCAGGTAGGTAGGTAGGCAGATAGGTAGGCAGGTAGTTAGGTAGGTAGTAGGTAGGTAGGTATGTGTGTATGTAGGTAGGTAGGCCGACAGGTAGGAAGGTAGACAGGCAGGTAGGTAGGCAGGCAGGTAAGTGTGTAGGTAGGTAGGTAGGTCAGTAGGTAGGTAGGTAGGTATGTATGTAGGTAGTAGGCTGACAGGTAGGTAGGTAGGTATGTAGGTAGGTGGACAGACAGGCAAAAGGTACGTAGGTAGTATGACAGGTAGGTAGGAAGGTAAGTAGGTAGGTAGGCAGGCTTGCAGGCAGGCAGGTAGGTAGGTCGGTCGGTCGGTCGTAGGTAGGTAGGTAGGTAGGTAGGTAGGTAGGTAGGTAGGTAGGTAGGTAGGTAGGTAGGTAGGTAGGTAGGTAGGTAGGTAGGTAGGTTGGTAGGTCGGTCGGTCGGTATGTAGGTAGGGAGGTATTTGTCTGCTTGATTAGGCATATTCCTCTGAGGAGAATTTCGTAAAAATCATCAACAATACAGTTATGTTTTTCGAAATAAATGTGCGTCTTCGATTTTTCGGTTTCAACGTCACATTTATAAAACTCTTCAAAATATACTTCATTTCAGAACGATCTCATAGCTCCTCCTAGAACGTATGTTAAAGTCCCAGTTATATCCCGGACTTACGCGTTCGGAGATCAAACTAACATATAATATAACCAAAATTCGACGTTCTCCTAAATTCGGCGGTAGTGTGTTATTAAAAGTCTAACCAAATTTTCGATAGTTTAAAGGCTAGTTTAATAAAAAATATGTTCTGTTCGAAAGCTAGAGGCTTTAATGAAGTTGTTTATCAGTAAAGAAATATTGTGTTGTTGCCTTTTGAAAGGGCAAACACATCCGCGCCAAATATAGTTCCAGAAAGTTCCAGAAAAAAAAATGTAAAAAATGTAAACACAAGTGGTAAAATAACATCTATTACCAGATAGTGAATATTTTATGTATAACTGTACTATTCTTCACGGTTTATATTTTGCCACAGTGGGGTTTTCCGATATTCTAAAAAATAGCATTTATGGCAGGCTAGATAATATTTTCGGAAAATCGCGGAAGGACTTCAATGCTGAAGTGATCTAAAAGTGTGGTTATGATTGGACCGTCTATGAATAGAAAGGATTTCGTTACTTTAGACAAGAACAGCAACTCGGACACAGAATTTGTAAGTTGTTACATTGAGTGAATTTGTTCATTTAACAAGGTTTCTCCTTCTACACAGCGAATTAAGATATGCGTTTCAAGTCAATGCGAATGAGTGTCCTGGTGTATCCTGATGTGACTTAAATTCGAAATTTAAAGTATCAGCATTGTGTAAGGCGTTTGTTTAAAAAAACACCTTAAAATATAATGATAAACTACTTCAGTAACAACCTATAGTTTTAGCCATTGAACAGAAAATATCTTTAAACTAGTGAAATATTAGGTCAAAGCTTTAAAAACCAACCAAAAAGCTTTACGGCAGTGCTTTTATCACGGTTAGGACAAGTTAAGCGGGGGTCTTTGGCTGGTCCAGAAAAAAATATAGGACTGCTTCGTCTGGCCCTACCGAAACAGCAGAAGGGTTTTGGTCAAGTAGGGGATTAATCAATGACTTGTGAAAGGTCATGACCTCAAATTAATTCTAACAGATTAAAATACATTGTTATGTTGTATCCAAGCCAAAAAAAAAAACACACAAACAAAAAAGTGGCAATAGTTCTTAGCAATAACTATGGCTTACAGAAATACGTATCGAGTTGCATGTCAAGAAAGAAAGAAAAAATAGGCAATATGTTTGTTTTTATGTGGAACAATTCTCTTTATTTCGGGCAAAAATAAGACCGATCCCGCTCATTTATATACGCGTCGCTATAGCAACAATTTGTTTGCAAATTAAACCTATTCTAGTATTTTTTCTACATACATGTATATGTTTTGATCAATTGGTGAACTTCAATATGAAGAAACTCTTATTCTCTTTTCTTAAAAAAAAAGTTTACATCATCAGTCCGGTTATTTCTGGATAAGGATTTTGGATTTGCCGGCAGTTTTGCCGATACTGTGCAGCGACATTTCTATCATTATAGCACAGGGGGACTTATGAAGTGCCCAATGACTTAACCCGGCCAGTCCATTATACTGACACCGACAAGTCAGACGTAATGCTGTCCCCTTAGCCCCGAGCGTTAGGAGGGAAGCCACTACTACCAACTTTAAAGTCTTTGGTTGGACCCGACCGGGGTTTGAACCCACGACCTCCCGATCCGCAAGCCGACGCTCTACCACCTGAGCTATTGTTTTGAAATACCTTCTTTTTTTCTTTTCCTTTTTTGAACATAGTTTACATCATCAGTCCGGTTATTTCTGGATCACCAATCCTATTATATTCTGTTTAGCAAAGAATACTGTTTCCATGTTTTCTAAAACGTTGCCTATTTTTCAATACGTATTAGTTTTATTGTCCATTGCTTGTGCTGTACTCAATAGTGTGCATTATAATCTGATGCATTGACATATTTATTAAAGATTTGTTTAGTCTAAACTCTACATAAAACATGTACGAATAGAAGACGCCAAGATGACATTGTGTACACGATTTTGGCCCAATCTGTAATAAACGTTTTGCTTTGAAACTAAATTCAATATGTTATCGTACAGAAACTTCACAATATTGACATAAAAACACCAAACTGGAAATGCTTGATCATTTTCTGTTTGGTCAAAACTTCCGTGAACTGTCTTTGAAAAGGCATCTAAGTTAACGATATTTACTACATTTTATTCAATGAGAGTTTGCATAGAACGCACCAAATGTGTTTTATTTAATTGCGGAAAGTTATCAAGAATTTCTTTTACTTTTTTACTTTTTTTGCAAATATGCAAATGGGGATAGATGGGAAACAGAGTCAGGAAATGTACGTAAACACGTAGGGAAGTAGACGTTTGTTGAGGTGTACTTGTTTGTTAAGTACTTACACTAATTATGAACAACACTTTCTATTGGTCAATGTTTACATTTTCACTTTCTTGGTTGTAGAATCAGCAAATTGCCCCGGGGAGCATGTTCGCCGACCCTATACAACATTTAAAGTCGGTTAAAACGTTTTGGATCAGGGCTTGGCTTCTAGCTACCACACATCACGCACTCTTATTTATTCGGTTTTATAAAGTAAAATTCAACGCTAAAAAAAGTTGGCAATATTGATTATTCAACATAAGTAACAAATTAATGTTTACTTATAATGCGATTCTGTCCCCAAATAAATACATTAATGTATGGAGTAACTAAAAACTGTGTTTATTTAAAAATGGTAACCTTTGTAAAAGCGCCCATTTATTGTGCCAATACCAACAGGAAAAAAGTCGAGAACAACCCGACAACAGCAGGGAGGAATCACCTGCCAACCCAGCCGACAGCGACCGATATCCAGCCAACAGGGGCCAAGTTCCAGCCAACAGGGACCAGGCCCCTGCCAACTGAGGTCATATCCCAGCAGACAGCGGACGATACCCAGACGAATGTGGCAAATCCCCAGCTGACAGCGGCCGATACGGAAGGAGTCAATCCAAAGCCGATAGGCGGCAACCTCCAGCAGACAGGGGACAATTCCCAGCAAGCAGGGGACAATCTTCAGCATAAAGATCTCAGGTAGTGCGATGAACAGCAGAATGTATTGATCACGTTTTCTTGTTATATTGTGTCATTCTTTTGTTTAAAATAGTTTTCATGTGGTGTTAGAGATAAAGATTGTTCAACCTGTCTATTAGCCATGCCTTACCTATATTAAAATGTTGACGTTCATTTTTCCCGTCAAACATTAGCGTTTTTTCATGATTTGGTAGGTCTACTCTCGGTTATCGTTTTACTCTTGGTTTTACTTTAGTGAGACAAAATCGGAAGACATGGAAGCGGAAGGACAAATAACCATGAATCCTAGAAGAGCCAGGTCTCTTCAGGGACAGGAATATAGAGAGTATGTAACAGCAGTTTGATCCTACGATACTTTAGCCATCTGCAGCTGGCCAACTAAGAAAACTGATCAAAACGACGATTTTCTTGTAAAATATTACATTTTGCGTGTTTATTGTTTCAATCTTGTTTATTTTTGCAGCTTATGGATTTTTTTAATTTGACTAAAACTGGTAAAATACTCGTTATCTTGATTAAATAGTCGAGGTAGACCTCAACAAAAAATCTAAAATTAACAAGAAGTTAGGAAGATTAACGAAAGGTCAGTTTTCAGGACGTCTGATTTAAATCTGTTCTATTAGTTATGAAAAGAACCTTACAAAGCAATAAGTTACTATTGAAGGATCCTGGAGTCATATGGACCCAATGTTGTAGGAGCAACGCTTAATGAAGGGAAATATCAGAATTTTGTTTTGTTACCAATTTTCTCACCGTCTTATCTACAAAACAGTCACAAGAATACATATTATTATCTTACGCATGCACATTTAATTTAAGCAAACTGTGGCAAACTGTTGGACATCGTAATGGACAGACAAAATTGTAACCAAGGGAACAGATCTTCTTTATTCAAAGACATATAAGGAGACCTCCCAGCTAAAGTGGTTAAGTATAAGATGTAAAATAATATTAAACAACTGGATCTCAGTTAGTGAAGTCGGACATCGATACTATGTCATTATAGACTATATGGACAGGACATGCGGCGTTCTGAAACTTTTCTAAGTTTTTACTTTGCTACCCTATCCTTATCAGTTTACTAATTCTGGTCGTCGTAGAATAGTTTCTAAGACAATGTTCCATGTTCAGAGAGTTGTATTACATAATAAAATGTTACGAAAATTTAAAAGTTGAAATTCTTAACATGGCCGATGCCAGGCAAAGTGGATGTACCCGTCATGTTTAAAAAAAGACTGTCAAAGAACCGTCGAGGTGATTTTGTCTGTAACCCGTTTACCTACCCGGAACATGTTAACAGATCTTAATATAATTTTCTCTGAAGTAATGTTTAATTACATTGTACTTAGGCAAAGTCTGCCAGAAAAATCCCACATACATGAGTATATGCAAATATACTAAAACATGTGTATGTTGGCGTAGCTGCACATGATTGCCCATTTCAGCTAAATACATGTTATATAAACATAAATATATTGAGTTACCGTATTATTAAGTAGTCTGGTTGGATTATATCACATTTAGCCTACTCACATTTGGTCTACTCCCATTTGATCTGACCTTATTTGATCTATTCCCGTTTGCTTTACTCCCATTTGATCTATTCTCATTTGGTCTACTCCAAGTTGGTCTACTTCCACTTGGTCTACTCCCATTTGGTCTTATCTCATTTGATCTATTCTCAGTCTACATTCATTTGGTCTATTCTTCTTTGGTCTACTCCCATTTGGTCTACTCCCATTTGGTATATTCTCATTTGCTCGTTTCTCATTTTCTCTACTCCCATTGGTCTATTCTCATTTGGTCTACTCCCATTTGGTCTATTCTCATTTGGTCTACTCCCAATTGGTCTATTCTCATTGGTCTACTCCCATTTGGTCTATTCTCATTTGATCTCCCATTTTGTCTACTCCCATTTGCTCTACTCTCATTTGCTCTACTCCCATTTGGTCTACTCCCATTTGGTCTATTCTTATTTACTCTACTTCCATTTGGTCAATTCTTATATGCTCTACTCCCATTTAATCTAGTCTCATTTGGTCTACTCCCATTTGGTCTTTTCTCATTTGGTCTACTCTCATTTGGTCTATTCTCATTTGGTCTACTCCCATTTGCTCTACTCTCATTTGGTCTACTCCCATTTGGTCTACTCAAATTTGGTCTACTCCCATTTGAGCTATCCTCATTTGATCTACTCCCATTTGGTCAACCCCCATTTGAGCTATTCTCAATTGGTCTAGCCCCATTTGATTAATTGTTATTTGGTTTACCCCCATTCGATGTATTCTCATTTGGTCTACTCCCATATAGTCTACTCTCATTTTATCCATTTTCATTTGGTCTTCTCCCATTTGACCTATTCTAATTTGGTCTACTCCCAATTGATTTATTCTCATTTGGCCTACTCCCAATTGATTTATTCTCAATTGGTCTACTCCCAATTGATCTATTCTCATTTGGTCTACTCCCAATTGATCTATTCTCATTTGGTCTACTCCCTATTGATCTACTCTCATTTGGTCTACTCCCAATTGATCTATTCTCATTTGGTCTACTCCCAATTGATCTATTCTCATTTGGTCTACTCCCTATTGATCTACTCTCATTTGGTCTACTCTCAATTGATCTATTCTCATTTTGTCTTCTCCCATTTGACCTATTCTCATTTGGTCTTCTCCCATTTGACCTATTCTCATTTGGTCTTCTCCCATTTGACCTATTCTCATTTGGTCTTCTCCCATTTGACCTATTCTCATTTGGTCTTCTCCCAATTGATCTATTCTCATTTGGTCTACTCCCATTTGGTCTATTCTCATTTGGTCTACTCCCAATTGATCTATTCTCATTTGGTCTACTCCCAATTGATCTATTCTCATTTGGTCTACTCACATTTGGTCTATTCTCATTTGGGCTTCTCCCAATTGATCTATTCTCATTTGGTCTACTCACATTTGGTCTATTCTCATTTGGTCTTCTCCCAATTGATCTATTCTCATTTGGTCTACTCCCAATTGATCTATTCTCATTTGGTCTACTCCCATTTGATCTACGAGGGTTGATCAGAAAGTTCGTAGAATGGTGCTATAACTTGACAACTAACAAGCGCAGACATTTAAATTTTTGATATGACATAACCCGATATGTCATAAACAAAATCTGAAAAAATCATAACAATATCATAACAAATATAAAATCTATATAAGAAATAGCAAATACAATAAACTCGACCCGGAGCACTCCGGGGTTACATAAACGACGTCGAAATCGACGTCGCGTCGACGTCTCACAACCGCAACAAGCGCAAATGTCATAGGATTTACTACAACTTTTCAATAAAGTCACCCTGACACTGTATACATCTCTGATGCCTGTGAATCCACGCAGAGAACACGTTCCGGTACCAAGTCTTGTTGAAGTCGCCGATAATCTCGTGCAACGCCTGTCGCAGTTCCGGTAGGCCGCTGTAACGGTTACCTCGCAATCTGGACTTCACCTGCAGAGACAATTGCATAACAGTCATTTTACCACGTACCTGAGATATCAATAGTTTATATTGACGATTGGCTTGAAAAGTTTAAATACATAATTTTATATTAATTTTATAGAATGAATCAAAAATATTATTTCTGCTATTATCTCGTATTGAAATGTTATGTTATTTTTTTTATATTAACTGTGGCGTTTAGTTTGCAGTAAACGTATTGTCATTTCTGAAACATTTTTAAAATGATATTTTCAACATTTTCTAGTATGGATGTGTTTTAAGTACCTCAGGAAAAATGGAGAAATCCATTGGGGCGAGGTCGGGACTATACACTACATCTGTAATAGTGCGCCGACGGTCTTCTTCAATGAACGTCTTCACTGACGCCACTAACGTCGGCGTAATAACGGATGGTCTCCCTGAGCGTGCATCATCGCTTATGTTTGATCTGCCATCCTTGAAGCGTTTAAACCACTTTTAAACAGTAGCTTTCTTCATATCTTTGGTGTGTTGAGCCCTCTGCTTAGTATTATACGTTTCTGTGGCTGAATATCCTAAATTGAAGCAAAATTTTACTGCCGCTCGCGATTCTTCATTTTCTGGAAGTACCATAATGGACGTTGTGTGTGAACGATGCGCGTCACTCAAATGTACATTGAATGCGTTGTATACATCGCATGGCGTCAGAATCAACGTGAAAAGATTTAGTTGACGTCACGTCAATAGCAGACAATATTTCGCGGAATTTCGCAAAAAACAAGGGTCAAAATCGTGCCAGGTGATACTTACATTGCTTTAAAATTTGGCGTGCTCCGGGGTAACGTTGGGTGGTGATTATAAATATTCATGAAAATGAAACTAACAGTTCGATTTTAAAAATTTCTGGTTAAAATATTTAAAATAAATGGAAACATATTTGTTCAAAATTTAAAGCGCTTATAACGTCATATATAGAAGTTATAGCACCATTCTACGAACTTTCTGATCAACCCTCGTATTCTCATTTGGTCTACTCCCATTTGATCTATTCTCATTTGGTCTACTCCCAATTGATCTATTCTCATTTGGTCTACTCCCAATTGATCTATTCTCATTTGGTCTACTCCCATTTGATCTATTCTCATTTGGTCTACTCCCATTTGATCTATTCTCATTTGCTCTTCTCCCATTTGATCTATTCTCATTTGGTCTTCTCCCATTTGACCTATTCTCATTTGGTCTACTCCCATTTGATCTATTCTCATTTGGTCTTCTTCCATTTGATCTATTCTCATTTGGTCTTCTACCATTTGACCTATTCTCATTTGGTCTACTCCCATTTGACCTATTCTCATTTGGTCTTCTCCCTATCGATCTATTCTCATTTGGTCTACTCCCATTTGGTCTATTCTCATTTGGTCTACTCCCATTTGACCTATTCTCATTTGGTCTTCTCCCAATCGATCTATTCTCATTTGGTCTACTCCCATTTGGTCTATTCTCATTTGGTCTTCTCCCAATTGATCTATTCTCATTTGGTCTACTCCCAATTGATCTATTCTCATTTTGTCTACTCCCATTTGATCTATTCTCATTTGATCTACTCCCATTTGATCTATTCTCATTTGGTCTACTCCCAATTGATCTATTCTCATTTGGTCTACTCCCAATTGATCTATTCTCATTTGGTCTACTCCCATTTGATCTATTCTCATTTGGTCTACTCCCATTTTATCTATTCTCATTTGGTCTTCTACCATTTGATCTATTCTCATTTGGTCTTCTCCCATTTGACCTATTCTCATTTGGTCTACTCCCATTTGATCTATTCTCATTTAGTCTTCTTCCATTTGATCTATTCTCATTTGGTCTTCTACCATTTGACCTATTCTCATTTGGTCTACTCCCATTTGACCTATTCTCATTTGGTCTACTCCCATTTGACCTATTCTCATTTGGTCTTCTCCCATTTGATCTATTCTTATTTGGTCTACTCCCATTTGACCTATTCTCATTTGGTCTTCTCCCAATCGATCTATTCTCATTTGGTCTATTCCCAATTGATCTATTCTCATTTGGTCTACTCCCAAATGATCTATTCTCATTTGGTCTACTCCCAATTGATCTACATCCATTTCGTCTACTCTTGTTTCCTATATCGGCTATTCTTAACAATCTATTAAAATATCATAAAGAAAAAAATATGCCTAGCAGGTGTGCCAGCTAAAACAAGATAGATTATAACACACAAATACATCATATTATATTATAATGCCAATGTTCTTTTATATCAATGTGATTGTCAATTTTAAGATGAATAATATATAAAACTCAAATGTGTAACACACTGTTTCCTACTTCTATATAACAAAAAAATGTCAAAAAGGGAAAAATAAGAAACTGTTTATTTGTATTTATATGGCTATTAAACTTTTTAAACCTTTTTTTTATTCATTATACATTCTTTAGAATTATAATTGGTAGCTCGATTAAACATTAAGTTAGTTTAGGTCCTTAACCGCTCCTAAAACATAGTTCGTTCTCACTCGTCAGCTTTGTATACCTATTAGAAGAGAGTTAGGAGATGTTTTTCTGAATGTTCATTTCTGTATTTCTGTCTAATATCTGAAACATAGTTTCAATTTAATTTATTTTTACACCTGTAGTTGAAGGACATATGTCTGTAATCAAAGGTTAAGCTGTGAGACACCCAGGATATTAATCAATACCTAGTTTGCATGTTCGTTTCAATGGTGCAGGCATAATATAATAGTTGTCTTTGTTCATTATGACAAAAGATTACAAATTACTGCACGCTCAAACCTAACCAAATATTTCTTTTGTCACTCTTTTACAAAACAGGCTTGCTGTTTGCTATATAAAATATGCATTTGCAGATCAGTACAACGACACTATTTAAATAAAAAAAATCAATATGCAAAAGTGCAAGGTTTATAAAACTATGCATTTAAACATACACACGTGTATAATCATCAAATGTCAACGTAAATAAAATCAACAATATGAAATTCGGTTTAATAGAACCATACCTGTCAGCTCAATCGGTAGAGCCTCGGCTCCAGGTACGGGAGGCCCCGGTTTCGATCCCGGTTGTAATCTAATCTTAGCTACTACAGACCTGAATCAGTACAGAAAACACACACTTTATATATAATTGTAGTTGTATCATGCTATGTGTTCACGGCATGCTACACTCAGTGAAAGCAGCGCTATATTTGCTTCAAGTAGGCACTATCTCCAGATAATTCCACAGCCAATAAACAAACACCTCAACAGACAATACACATTACAAAAATGTCTTATTGGAAAGATAACATCAAATGCAATATTCATATGAGTCATAGACAATTTAAGCAGAAAAAACATTCACTTGTTTACAACGTGAAACACATTTCCCAATGCCATAAACATCACATGCAAATGTACAAATTCAGAAAACAAAACAAAGACAAGGTCTACTGAACAAGGGAACATATAATGAATAGGTACAAGACAAAGGTGTTCACTTGTTATTTGTAAATGTTACAACAAAACTGTGATGACTCATTTATTAAAATAAAGCAAAGCCATCCCAATATTGCGGCCTTGGGAAGAAGAAGATTGGGGTGCTTAAACCAGTACAGAGCTCTCACCTCCACTTCATAAATAAAACGATCATACATATATGGTGGAATAATCAATTTACAGAGATAATAAAATACATACATAGGTATCACGCTGTTTATAAGCCACATCGGTACAAATGATACTGTAAAATAATGAACGTTTTAAATGTATCATTACATCACTGTCGTAATGAGAGCGTCGTCCTTACATTTTAATAGAGTTGATTTAAAATGGTGCCTGTCAAGCAAAAATTAAATATCAGTCCAATATCGGACCAATATGGTTTTGTAAATCGGGCCTATATCGGATGTGAATATCGGTACGACATCGGTTTTACAATGCTTTACAAAGTGTATGTTATATCGGTCAAATATCGTTTTTGAATATTGGGCCGATATTAGACCGATATAGGGCCAGTGTCCATTTGCCTATGTCAGGTGTATATGTGAGCGATATATGTGTGCCATCCATAGACCGTCCAACTGGAATACAAATAGTTATGTAAAAACAATTAGGAGCGAATTTTGGAAACAAGCCTTATTATACCTCTAATTTGCTGACAGCTGTGTCCTAGTTATCAAGTTAACACACGCCAGATCATATAAAAACAGTAACAAGGATGCAAATAAAGAATAAAGAATAAAACCGCAAATTTGAATATTAAATTTTAATAGAAAGGGCTAAAGTGACCTAACATAAACATAATGGAGGCAGTATATCAAATAAAATCACATGATGAGGCCCTTGGTCATAGTGGTAGATTGAAAAAATAAAACTTAACTTTATACAGGTATATATCATAATTACATATTTAACAACAAGTTCGGTAAAATTACAGTAAAATAAACAAAAGAATCAAGTATACAATTTAATCAAATGATTAAAATTGAACCTAAACTACCATGTCAAAATAATACTTATAAAAGTACAAAATAATACTGCGTTTGCCATACACCAGCAGTTGGGATATTGCAACAAATTCATGACCCAGTTAAAGAACAATAATATTAAAACACGCCATGTCAAAATAATACTTATAAACCCAGCATTACAGCAGTTGACATATTGCAATAGATTAATGACCCAGCTATAGAACAATATTATTAAAACACGCCATGTCAAAATATTTACTTATAAAACCAGCATAACAGCAGTTGACATATTGCAATAAATCAATGACACACAGTTAAAGAACAATATTATGAAAACACGCCATGTCAAAATAATACTTATAAAACCGGAATAACAGCAGTTGACATATTGCAATAAATCAATGACACACAGTTAAAGAACAATATTATAAGAACACGCCATGTCAAAATAATACTTATAAAGCCGGAATAACAGCAGTTGACATAATTGCAATAAATCAATGACACACAGTTAAAGAACAATATTATTAGAACACGCCATGTCAAAATAATATATATATAAACCCAGCATAACAGCAGTTGACATATTGCAATAAATCAATGACACCCAGTTAAAGAACAATATTATTAAAACACGCCATGTCAAAATAATACTTATAAAACCGGAATAACAGCAGTTGACATATTGCAATAAATCAATGACACACAGTTAAAGAACAATATTATTAAAACACGCCATGTCAAAATAATACTTATAAAACCGGAATAACAGCAGTTGACATATTGCAATAAATCAATGACACACAGTTAAAGAACAATATTATTAAAACACGCCATGTCAAAATAATACTTATAAAACCAGCATAACAGCAGTTGACACATTGCAATAAATCAATGACACACAGTTAAAGAACAATATTATAAGAACACGCCATGTCAAAATAATACTTATAAAACCGGAATAACAGCAGTTGACATAATTGCAATAAATCAATGACACACAGTTAAAGAACAATATTATTAGAATACGCCATGTCAAAATAATATATATATAAACCCAGCATAACAGCAGTTGACATATTGCAATAGATTAATTACACACAGTTAAAGAACAATATTATTAAAACACGCCATGTCAAAATAATATTTATAAAACCAGCATAACAGCAGCTGACATATTGCAATAAATTAATGCCACAGTTAAAGAACAATATTATAAGAACACAGAAGAAAATACAAATTATATTGCACTTGGCAAAATATTTGACCATGTAAAAAGGTTTGGCCTGGCTGCAAGATTGGAGATATACTATTTCTGGTTGGTATATTTCTGTGTATACACTTTCCTTGGAATAATGACAGAATTTACATCATAAAAATATGTTGTGTTAGTTTCATCATACCTTTTTAATAAACAATGCATTATTATTATTACTATTAATATTATTATAATTATTATTATTATTATTATTATTATTATTATTATTATTATTATTATTATTATTATTATTTTATTTAATTTAAATTTATATATAAATGATCAGAAAATAAAGAAAAAATAAGGCAAAGAAAGGAAAGTAAAAGACAGACAGAAATAGACAAAGAGGTTAAAATATTTTGTTTAACATTTCTTTATTTACCCTTTTTAAGATGCAATATTGAGTACAGAAAACTGTTTTCAAAGATGCAGAAAGTAAATAATGCCCAAAACAGTTATATGATACTCAGTTTGGCCATACCTTTTGTTGACTACTTTCGTCATAACGTAAAGAAAATATCAGCGCATGGACATTTTGTTTTCAAATAGATTGTTTTTTATTTCGTTGCTTGCATTTGAGAAACTCGTCAGGAAGTGCGAGGTTAGAGCTCTGTAAAACCGGTTTAAGCACCCCAGTCGGTCCATATTGCCGACTGACCGTTCCAAAGCGGTTACTGTCGGGTTTGCTCTTTTCCTTAAATGACTCATCACAAATTTGTTCTTACTTTTCGCTTGGCTTGCATGTGAAATACCTTTGTTCTGTGCCTTATCGGGGTTTGGTATATGTTTCAATACTCATAGGACTTTGTCATATATTCTTATTCATGATCACAACAATGTTACTTGTGCAGTGCGGCGGTCGTAAAAAATCTCCCCGTGCATGTAATCTATGTTGTCATTTAATTCATCCTATAAGGATTGTTACGTGTATTTTCTTTGATGGACATTGAACTTTGGTTCTTCAATTCCATCTTCACATGAACAGGATGCTACAACCATTTATTCGTCTCTGGTCATGTTTGTTTATGATTCAGAAAGTTAATTTTATTTGTGGTCAACCATTTTTGTGTTGTTTTTCAAATCGAAAAAATACCATATTCCTTTTTTGAACACTATGTGGACATTATTTTTCGATGACGTCACTACTTTCGTCATAACGTAAAGAAAATGTCAGCGCATGGACATTTTGTTTTCAAATAGATCGTTTTTCTTTTCGTTGAGTGCATTTGAGAAACTCGTCAGGAAGTGCGAGGTTAGAGCTCTGTAAAACCGGTTTAAGCACCCCAGTCGGTCCATATTGCCGACTGACCGTTCCAAGGCGGTTACTGTCGGGTTTGCTCTTTTCCTTAAATGACTCATCACAAATTTGTTCTTACTTTTCGCTTGGCTTGCATGTGAAATACCTTTGTTCTGTGCCTTATCGGAGTGTGGTATATATTTCAATACTCATAGGACTTTGTCATATATTCTTATTGAAGACATTTACACTGTTGTTCACAACATATCTGCTAGGTGTAAGATTCCCTGACACCATTCTACTCTCTCTCTCTCATCTGGCACAACAAAGTTCTCTTTTAGTTACCTGAACGTAAATTAGTTTCTTCCATTGTGATTTTGAATTTAAAAGTACAACAACAAAGAGCAGTTAAGAGCATTCAAGGGTTGATATTTGAAATTATTTCCCTTGGAAGCGTTACAGCATGAGCAAGTTTGGATATATATCCGATATTGGACCAATATATAGAAATGATTTGACTATTATATGGTGAAAAGGCTTGTTAATTTTCACAATTGGACTACTGGTTGACAACATATGTATACGATATGATTATATTTAAACATAGATGTATTAAACAATTGACTAAATGTTGGTGTATATATAATTATGTGTAACGGTCGTATATTGGACCATTGTAGTAAACTGATATCACTTTTTCGATATCCTCCAATATACTTATGCTTGCTGGGGAGTTATTTCCATTGCCTCCCATCAACAATAGGAGAGTACTAATGTAGGACCGACAATGGCCCAATATCTGAAAATGACTTGTGATGCGTTATGATTAGTAGTTATATTTACTTATAAATTCACATTAGAATATAATCATTTATCTAGAACACACAGTTATGAACCATCAACTTAGTGGAAGTATATGCATATCTAATATCGACAAGACATCGGTCCAATATCAGGAACTGATATCAGATTTCTGATATTGGCCTGATATGCCAGTGCTTGCTGGGTGGGAACAATTCAGCTGGACAACCTCTTCACATTCAGTTGTTGTCTCAACAAGAACTGCAACCCATACAATGAGATACTGGGATGGCAAAAGTAAAATTCAAACACGCTATAAAG
Organism: Sinonovacula constricta; assembly: GCA_007844125.1. Classification (NCBI taxonomy): domain Eukaryota; kingdom Metazoa; phylum Mollusca; class Bivalvia; order Cardiida; family Solecurtidae; genus Sinonovacula; species Sinonovacula constricta. The sequence goes on from CM017572.1 coordinate 29,834,644, forward strand.
GCACATTTGGTCATAAAGGACTTTCAGATCTGGCTTAGTAGCAGCGCAGTTAATATATCTTTTGGTATCGAAGTCCGTCCCAAAGTTGCTGTGACTTATAGTCCATTGTGTAGAAACTATCGAGGGTCGCTGAAAAACAAAATTACCAATATCAGTGATACATCACACAACTTCATGACATATCAATTGTTCATGCTTGTTTAATTGATGGACATATTATGTTTCTTACTTATACATCAGTATACATGAGTGTAAAACCATTGTAGTTGTCTACAAAACCTTGATAATATCAAGTTTAACCTAAAATGGAGATTTAAATATACACCATAGTCACAGCTGAAGATTATACAGTTAATTAAATCCGATTCATTGTTTACAGTATAGACTTCCACACTTAAAGCGCTTCGACGTGGTTTAGCCAAGGCTAAGATGCAAGTACTCCGAACTACCTGCTATTTCACATAGTACGATACTGTCGTACTTAATCATGGGTGTTTAAATAAGATATATACACAAGACAAATATTTTCTGTGTAAACATTGATTGACTGTTAATGCATATACTGGTTTAAGACCATGAAAAGAATATATGGCAAAGTCCTTTGAGCATTGCAAATATTCCAAACTCCGAAAGTCACAGGACAAAGGTATTTAATTTGCACGCCCAGTGAAAAGTAAAAAAATTGTGATGAGTCATTTAGCGAAAAGAGCAAACCTGACCGCTGGCTCGCACAACGTTGTACCCACTTATGACTAGTCTTATATCGTCTATGGCTTAAGATAACCACTAAAATATTTTTGGCGAGAACATTTAGAAGCTTTTTAATGAATGAGTCAGGAAAATATAAAAATATAATAAAAAGAAAGACAATTTAACTCGAGACCTGCTGTGAAGCACGTCACTGCATTACTGACTGAGATACTAACACATTGTAAGTACTTGTTTCATGTGTTTAATTACATAACATTTATACACTGTGTCCGGAACAATGTTTACATTCAAGTTTAGCATATACTTAGATTTTGATAATTTTTAATCGATTCATATTAGTTTGTTTTTTTAAGAATGAAAGACTGGCCTAATGAAAACCCCATCTGTATATTATATGGTTCTTGGTTTAAATGGTTGTGTAATAATAACCTATTTCCGGATAAATTATGTCTTTAATATCCTCAATCCTTAAGTCATTTTAGCTATTAATATTTAGTTATTATTTTTATAATGCGCTCTTGGTGTCGCATGAAGTTTACGTCTTTTTATTTCAGGAAGACCCACACCTCAGTCAGTTACATTAAAGGAGATGAAAATGTATGCCTATACAGTAACACATAATATGCAAATCAAATCCAGGTAAGTTCTTGCCACAAAAATCCTTTAAATTTTATATTTTGATGGAAAAAAACTTAAATCAACGATAGGTGTCACATGATCTTGGTTAGTGACCCTTCATTACCAGACTGACGAATTCAGAAAGTACATGTACATGTAACATGAAGTGAGAGCTCCGTCAAACTGATTTAAGCCCTGTGTCGGTTCTTGTCGCCGACTGATCGTTCCAAGGCAGTAAGTGTTGGGATTGCTCCTTTTGTTAAATGAATCTTTACAAATTTGTTCTTAATTTTACATTTGGCTTGCCGTGAATACCTTTGTCCTGTGCCTTTTCATATATTCTTAATCGAGAACAGCAATACCAGATAATCTCTCATATTCCTACTTATATTTCTCTTCTGAATCCATTGTTGGCACTCGATAAAAAATAACTTTACTTTGAAAATGTGTAAAATTAAAATGTGTAAAGAAATTTTGATCGAAAATGAGGGAATGTATCATATATAATCACCAAATCTGGTTTTCTGAGACCATTTTCCTTTACTATTTTATTCACGTAAGATAATTGCTGTTCATACATCCCCAAGGTGATATCCAACGCAAGTGCTATAAAATACATAATTATAATAACAAGATAGCTGCGTTTGTTGGTGCTTGAGAATGATTTCTGATACAAGTAATCGTCCGTAGTATAGGCATATAATCACAACATCTTAGACATGAAAAAATCCCAATCAAATGTGTGTAAGCAATAGCTAAAACAATTTCAAAGAAATAAGATAACGTTACAAACCTGGTGTGTCTGTCACTATATTGAGATCGACGTGTTTGTGCCTACATTTGTATCATGTCTTAATGCATCGATGTTACGATGTTGTTCAGATGAAAGGCGGTTCCAGAGGCTCTAAATGGTTATTGCCAGGAGAGCGACGGCCAAAATGAGAAACACCACGAGTTTCATCATAACTCCTGCAACAGATGTGAACACAATAACTAAACTTATAGCCCAAGCCGAAAGCTCTGTTGTTATAAGCAGCCACGCATAGTTTTACATAACTGGGGCAAATATTACGTATACTAGGGTTGTTTGGTAAGTTAGGTGGATAATGTCATATAAATTAACTTACTAACCAAGCCACAGCAAAATATCAAGACCTGCACCATTGACTGCCATGACTCTTGTATTATGTGTTGTTAAGATCAAAAGCTTTTTGACAAAAATATGCAATTAATACAATAAATACAAGTATAATTTATTGAAGTGTATTTAATCAGCAAACATAAAAGCGTAGGTCACATCAGTTAATAATTGCTTGCTCTAAAAAGATAACGTACTTTTATTAAAGGCATTGACTTTTAAAACCTCAACCGCTTCAATGACTTTATCGATGTTTCCCACTTCCTCTTGTAGCATTCGCCTTGCTTCTTCAGCCTCCTTGGATGATCCTGATGCAATGTTGTTTTTTTCAATTTTTTATTTGTTTTACTTCGTTGCCAACACCAAGACCAGCCTATCTGGATAAGCACGCTCACTGTAAGAATGATAATGGTAAGCCATGCGAATAGATAAGGGTTTATCCTGAAACTAGTCAGTATAAACACATGGTAGCAGTTAAAACAATAACGGACATGATATAATAAATGATTACCCAGTTCTCAAAAGTACAGTGTAGTCTTTACGTTATTATATATAGTCTAAATATATCATTTTCAGTTGTTAACTCTCGCTTTTGGCTAACCAAGTATCAAACCGTTTTTTTTAAACAGATTGCACAGTACATGTAATGTCAGGATATTTTCTGCCTTATAATACTTGCCTTTTGTTCAGATTATTCCTCGGCCTATTAACTTATTGCTTTTCCATCTTATAACGTATCTTATATACACTTTACATTACTAGCCTAAATTTGTGTTTATTGATTTGTTTCATTCGTATTAGAAAAAAACATGTTTCCTATGACTGGCTTGTTTCTTCATTCTTCACTATGGTGTCATTGGTTGGCTCAATATTTACACCCTTCTTTGGATTGTTTTACTTCAAACCGATTGATCTTGGTTTATTACTCCCTTTGAACATCTATTAGCCAATGCAGTTATATCGTGTTCATATTTTTTTTAGTGCTGATCGCATTTGCCGTTATTCGGTTAGTTTCTAAATAGTCTAGTTCCCATTTGAATTCTGTTTCGTTACTTGCAAGTATGTATGAAGTAAATGGGCAGTGTAAAAAAGTATTTAATTCCCAGGATAATCATCGTCTTGCTTAAAGCGCATGGACATAACAGTTTTCCCTGTAGTTAGCAACGTGTACACTTAGTATCGAAATGTACATACGTATTTAAATATAGAAACACTGTTATACATGACAGTTAGAAATATTTAAACTGGTTTAAGCTTCCTACTTGGTAACTTTTCTGGTTGACCGTTTCAAAACGGGCTTTCCTCTGAAATGATGTAACTGTCATATCACTGGTTTTGCCACTTTTACATTTTACTGTCGTGTCTGTGTACTTTGTTAAAGGCTAGTTTATTATTAGTATATGCGGTCATTCTCCTATAATCTTTTATACTGCGCGTGTATTTGTGCATTTTGAAGTTGTAAAACGAGATCTAGTAGACCCACTGAAAACAAGATTCAAACCTATAATAAAAACGATGTGAGTGAGACTTTCTACAAATAAGTCTAGGCTTATCAGGCTGCGTGCACAGCATCTCCTTGTCACTGAGATATACGCGTGTGCATTCTTGCCGAGCTAGTAATTTTGTATACAGGTGTACATGTTGCAACTCCGTTATTTAGTAATCCTTGTTGACGATATTAACCTGATCTGTTTTCTTTTTTTATTATTGCACTATTCTGTTTATAGCCTCAATCATGCTGTGTATGCGGGATGTGGGTGTTTCTCTGTCATTATCCATGTTGTTCTATGTGTCCGTAAACTATCCAACAATCATTTTGTTGATTTGAAACATAATAACAGGATCAGTTGATCCAGATGAACCGTCAGTTTTGCAGAAGTCTAAGTCATATTCTGAATTTTACTAAAATATCATACATGTAATCTTTCAGAATGACATTGGTTAATTTGAGCTAATTAATAAGTTGCTGAACTGCTGTGTGTTCCTTTAAATTTAAAAAAAAAATAGAAATTAGACCGGTCTTACTGAATTAACTTTCGCAATTAACCTCGCTACATTATTAATAAAGCGAAGACTGAAACAACATGACAAGAAATGCAATGATTCAGAAATGAATTGGCTTACTTACTCTTCGCTATTATAAGGTGACATATAACCCTGGCCCTGTCTGCTGGAAATTAACCCATGTTTCTACATGCTTGTCTTCATCTGTTTTGTCTGATTTTTAATTTCTAGCTTTTGCTCCTCTTTCATACAAAGTACAATGTACTTTAAAAAATAATTCGACCATAAGCTAATACGTCAAAGATATTGATAAAGTATATTAAAATTTAATACAGTCGAACTTCGGTTATTTGAAATGGTCGGGACTTCCGATTAACTTTGAACTATGCATGGGTTGAAATAATCCTAATTGTCTCTAATTAAACAAATCCGATTAAGTGTCCGACATTTTGACTTTCGTAATTCTCTGCGGTAATTAGCAAGAAGCAATGGATATACAGTAGTATTTTTTACAGTGAAAGATATGAAAAGTAAATTGTTGAAAAATAAATAAATAATATAATAAGCGACATATTTAATATGTTACTCTTTTCAAAATATAAACAGATTAAAATTTATGCATGTATGTATTACTGTCGAATAAACGTGAACATATTATCATCGCCAACAAACTGCAACATACAATACATTGTGGTTACAAGCACATATTATTAAATCACATAGTATTAAATTGTAGCTGGGTATCTTCTCCTTGCTGGACTGTTCAGCAGATTTCACCCGTTTTATTTGCCATTTCTCAATTATTGATGGAGATATCGGACAACATTTATACCTACCCACCCTGCCAGTATGCAGTGCCACCTTTACGCAGTGAGAATACAAGTCAATCTTTAAATGGATTATCACTCTGCCTAATTGGTGATACAATATAACTGATTGTCAAACTAACACGTCATATTCAATAAACAATATCAACCAACCAATTAATAATGTCAAACTCCGATGTAAGAGGAGTAATCTCATTTCGCAGTTTGTCAGGAGGTGACAATACACAATGACTGACCGATGACGCGATCGGCTTTGGATAAGAAGGGTGAAGAAAGCATTAAAACTGAACGTTGATGACCAAAATTGACTTCGAATAATGTCAAAACTTTCATTAATGCAAAAAAATAATCGGATGTTTTCTACATTTCATTACATACTGAAAAAGTCGGGAGCGACCAATAACTCTGAATAATGCGTCGGCTACGGACAACCCGAGTTTGAATAACCGAGAGTTGAATGTTTACATCATTAAACATATCATGAAGGGAGAAAACTGCAGTCAAACAATATGTTAACCTAGTCGAGCGAGTTAGGTTAACACATCCTCATGAAAAACGTAACTGTTTCACGGTGCACATTTTGAGAGATTCGGTCTGTTGTGACAAATTACAGCTCGTTATCGTCCTAATCGCCAATGTTTCAACGGTTAGAAAGTGGTATACTTTGTCCTTGTCCTCATAGCTATCATATCGGTTAATATTCTCGTTATGTAAATATAGCTACAATTTGAAAGGAATTTTTGTCTACTTACATATTGCTCCTGTGTTTATTTGTCTGTACCAAAATATCCGAAATCCAGTCATTTCAATCCCATGTCAACATACTTCATATTTTGAAAAGTTTTTAAGCAGGGTATGGGTCGTTTTACAATTTTCCAAAAATGAAATCTAGGTCACTGACTACGGTTCTCTCATAATGCTATTTTTTGAATTCTTGAAAAACTCATGTTGCGTAAACATTTAAAACGTTAACTGCATAAAAGATTAATCTGATCTTCTAATAATAAAAGATGCTAGTCTGTTTCAAGTATTATGTACGAGTAGCTTTGTGCTAATAGTGGTGGAGGTTTGGTATTCGAAGTTCAAAGGGGCAAACTTTGTTTCGATCTATTCTTCTCGCTGACCATCTTCCTTGTATCACGATTTAAAAAAGAATTTACGAGTTCCCTCTACTTAATATATATATCTTCAAGCGGCAATGTAGGATTCTGAGATTCATTTCAAAGCAAAACATTTTAAATGGCTGTGTTTTGATTGGCTGTGTCTTGGTTTTATTAAAGATTCTTGTTTATCAATAAATTGCGTTTGGTGTACTCAGTATTGTATACCCATAAACAGCTACGGATGCAACTTAAACTTGGAATATTTACCACATAAAGCATGTAATTTCAAATTCACGACGTATTTCTAAGTATGCCTTCTAATGTTTGTAATGTCTTTTCTGAGTTTAAACTCTAGGACACCTATGTCTATGTCGGTTGTCAAAACTCATTTTAAGCTTTTGTTGATATGTAGCAATCTTGAAGATTCAAAATATATTATCTACCTACCCACTAACATGCCTGCCTGCCGGTCCGTCCGTCCATTCCATCCATCCAGTCATCTATCTATCTATCTATATATCTATCTATCTATCTATCTATCTATCTATCTATCTATCTATCTATCTATCTATCTATCTATCTATCTATCTATCTATCTATCAAATAGATAATGCGGATGCACTGGCCAAGGAATCCTTGTCTCCTGAGTAAATAACTGTCATTTGGAGATGCTACGACATGCCATTGTATAATTATAAACGATTGTAATTATTCAAATCAATAATGTATTGTTTTATAGATGTAGACACTTGATTGAAGAGAAATTTGTAGAGTATATATGAAGTTCTTTGCATAGTAATCATGTAGTAGTTATCATGGTATAGTATTATTGGTAGTCATGGTATAGTATTATTGGTATAGTATTAATGGTTTAAAGTAGAAACCGCATGCTTGTTTTAACTCATCCCACTGATTAATTTTAATCGTAAACGTTTTTCTACAAGGACTCGAAGCTGTTTCACATATAAATGAAATTCTCTGTCGGTGTAGGTTTCGTGATTTGCCTTTAAATCATTTAACTCAGGCCAGATCTCATTCAGTTAGGCACACTGTGTGTTTCATTATATGTTACTAACGCAGTAGGATCTTCATACTTAAAAAAGGGTAAATTGCTTAGTTGACAATAAAATCACAGACAGACATTTTCATATTCAGCTGGCCATTTTGTATTTTTGTGTTCTCTAAGCCGACAGTTTAACACAAACAGCAAATAAAAAGTGATAAACCAAATCTACTTACACTACTAATACTACTTCTACTACTACTATTACTATTACTGCAGCGCCAACTTTTTATACAACCCCAACTACTACATCGGCTACTACTAGAAACACTTTAAACTTTAAAAAGTAATATTATTATTATTATTGTTGTTGATGTTGTTGTTTTTGTGTTTTTGTCACACATTATTTCTGACACCTCTATTATTATCATCCGAAGCGCCATCACCACTCCCCAGGGGACAATAACCGTAAGCACCAATTGTATTCATTCCGGCACAATCTGCATCAACTTGCCAATTACATGTATATGTCACTGTATCGCTGTTTGTCTTAATCATTTCATAAAGGAAAATCTCTCACTAATAAATAAAACACCAAAGTTGTATAGTTTATTTTACATATTTGCACTCCACGGTGAAACAAATCTTAACATAAGTGCAGTGCATAAGATGCACATACGAACATCTAAAAGCAAAAAAGAAATTAAGATTGAAGAATGTTAACCTTTTACCAAAAACATACTTCCTAACATATATACAGCATAACTTTCAGTATTACTGTTTCACAGTGGCGCATACATAAATTAAAATACATAAAACTTTACTATTTGGACAACAATAAAAATTCAAATAACGACATTTACTGCATTGGGAATAAAAACAAAATAAGTGTTATAAGTGAATTATATATATGAGAAACACAGCAAAAGATCAAGGTTAAAATCAACACTTTTAATAGTGTTCTTGGAAATTTTTGGAAAATTATGAATATTTAATACAAATATGTATCCGCTAGACTTCCTAAATGATGCACTTTTTCTGAAACAAAACAATTTAGATTCAGCAGAAAAATATCTCGAATCTATAAAGGCTATCGCTGGCCGCCCCTAAACTCTGTTTTTTTTTTTGTTAAAACGCTTTACAATTCAAACAAGGAAGGCACTGATGCACCGCATCAAAGGGTTTGTAATATATATTTAAAACAAAACAATAAGTTGTCTGACACACGACAACGACAAGGCATCCGGTGAGTAATTTTACTGAAAATGACCCAGAAATCTGTTTCAGCAACTGACTTTTACATGGCATATATTACACCATTTGTATTATATATTGTCTGAATGTGAATGAAATTCATTAAAAACGCATTGTAAATGAAATTAATTAAATTACCAATTTAACTGTTTTAAAATTAATTTAAGAAATATTGTACGGATAACAATTTTCAAACCCTCGTACAACACTGCTAACAGAAGAGAATACTGGGCTCCAAATTTGCTAAAATCGGTAAGTTATATACGTGGTATGAAGTTGAAGTGGTACAAATTTGTAACGCCTGATTGCCACTCGCAACACCTCGGAAATTTTTCTTAAACAGACCTGTCTGGATACTGCCGAGTAGTAACGAATGGCATGGTAACTACAACGACAGCCCATTGCCAAATTTCTAACGTCTTTTATGAAGCGCACATGGCAGAAGACAATAAAATGCTGCAATACCACAGCGTGTTTTCACAGAACAAGTGTCTCAAAGTTCTGTTTGCCTGTTGAATATATACAATTTAACAATTAATTTCTTTTTTCTTTTTTTGGTTCAAATTAGTGGTTCCTAGATTGTTTCTGTTATCTTACGCAGCACATCAGTCCAATACCATTGTGACCATTGTGAAAATTAGTGATACGTCCAGCTATTTTATAATGGGGAAAGACGACACAAATATACTCCAGAAATATGGGAAGTACAACCGATATAATAGATGTACAGGTCAGCCGGAAGACCTCTTTCCATTACGTTTTCGCCAAAACAAGAACACGAACTCATGCGATGTCGTGAACTCTAACGGCTCGGCCATGGTCACTCTGACAAGATTATTGTAGAGCCCTCCTAATTACTGTTTCAAGACTTTCCACTTGAGATTGAGTAAATGAATTAAACACGCTATAGAAGCACTTCTGGTCATCGAGGACTTTCAGCTCAGGCTGGCTAGCTACACAGTATATATTTCTTTGGTATCGAAGTTTGTCTCCAAGTTGTCGAGATTCGGGATCCCTAGTGTAGAGAATCACGAGGGTCGCTGAAGAACAAAAGTACAAATATAAGTGATAAATCACATATTTTTGACATAATTGTTTGTTTGATTGGTTGGTTTATCGTCCCACCAACAGTATTTCAGTTATCTGGAGATGTTTTTCACTTGAAGCACATATTTTGCTGCCTTAACCGTGTATAGCATGCAGTGAACACATGGCATGATACCACACCCCGTCACACTATCCTGACACCGGACCATCCAGTCGTGGAACTACCGTTATATTTGCTTGAGAGTTAGCAAGGGAGTTTTACCACTATTGTTTTACGACTTCGGTATGTCGCGGCCTGCCGTACCTTCCGAAGCTCTACTGATTGCGCTACTAGGTCTGGTTGACATATTTGTCTTACACTGCTGTTCTAATATCATAAATGAAAGGGTTATGTGACAAACAGTAAAAAATTATTTTTATATACCTATGTAATTTATCTCTTCAAATAGGAGACTCTGAAAAGTTCCTATGAGAATTGAATATTGAAATTTGAACATTGATAATGTTCACGGTAAACCGAGTTTATAACGGTTGAAGCCTATTACCATGCGTATGATTCTCCTAAACGACAATAACTATATGAAATTAAAATATATTTGACACATACTGGAATCAATACCAATCTATTCATACCTCCCAGTTTCCTGACAGCATCATATGTCGTCCTACGGATGTCCCCTTGTCCAATACCTGGCTCCTCAATGATCACATGTCTAAAGAGAAAAATAAAATATATATCTATATCTTGATTTTTAGTCTTTTCTCTTTCATCCAAACTCGGACGGCCTACTTTTCTGCGCTTGTTTATTAATTTTTAATATGTCCTTATAGTCTTGGGGCATTGTTCTCTTACCGAATAAAAATCCTCTGTGTTGTCACGCTTTGTAAGATGGTGACGTAAGACATGATGACAAACTTCTACGAGAAAACTATCACGCATCACAGAGCGGCTAAAATACAAACTTGCATAAACGTTTAACCTTGTTCACTTCTTTACGTCTAACGTGCGTGGGTGCGTGGGTGTTTTTGTCAGTTATTTGTAACTTACATTCTGGCAAGTGAATGCCTGGTCCAGTGTTGTTGTTTTTTTAGATTTTAATAAGTGCTGTCATACAAAAATTCATTGACTTTCCTCTAAGCTGTTGTAAGTTTGGACTGTAAATATGATAAGGAACGCCAGAATACAAGCAACCAAGCACTACAGAAAAGCTTAACTTCAATTAAAGTCAGAGCATTAAACACTTGAAGGTCAATAAGTGGGTCACCCGAGAATTACCGCATATATTAAAATATGAACAAGAACTAGACAAATACAAAGACATACAAGTTACATGTAAAAGTGAACAAACACTGAGATGGGCCATTACATGAAAGAACTACGTTAAATTAGCTTCATAATCTATCAGTAATAAAATCATGCAATGGTAACTTTTATTTTTTCATTTAGTCTTGTCATTTAATTCCTCCTAATTGGATCCTTGCGTGTATTACCTTTGATGGACGTTATACTTTCCTTCCTCAATTCTATATTCACATGAACATGATGTAACAACAACTTACACTTCTCTGGTCATTTTCTTGAGCCAAAAAATAATTTCACTTACAGTCACCAATTTTGTGTAGTTTTTCTAATAGAAGTACAACTACTTCTCCCTCTCTCTCTATCTCTCTCTCTCTAATCTCTCTCTCTCTCTCTCTAATCTCTCTACGTTGCAATGCTCACAGGACTTTTTCATCTGCTCGTATTATTGTCTTAAATTAGAATGTCTATCTCAACTGAAAGTTTATCTAGATTCTAGCACAGGCGCAATATGTTAGCACAATACTTTAACTTGACCTTGACTGGAATATATAATTTAAGTTACCCCAGCAATAAATCGATTCAACCAAAGATCAATTCAAACTGCTATATCTTCTTATTACATCCTGAAACATTAAATTGAAAATCTATGAAGTTTAAATACAAAGGGAACGCAACAAACAACGCAATGAAATTTCACTAGTACAACAAGTTGAAAGATTCCTATCGACGGTGTTTAAAAAAAGCTGTCAACTAGTGATAACAATAGCTTTGCTAAAATGAAGTTACCTAGTTGAGAACTCCACACACATTAAGATCAGTTTACAGTGAGGAATGTTGGCGATATCAGCATGTGTGTTGATCAAATGTCTCCTGACTTGTGTATCTTGAAGTGGTTGACTCAACTGTCTCATAAGTCCATCGACGAGTGTGTGGTTAAAGGACTCATTCCTCTGTCCATAGCTGATGACACAAACGGTGTTGGTGAGAGGAGGATTATTCGGCACTCGTTCAATGACTGACATCCTCGGCTAAAAAAGTATTACAACCGCTTGAGAAAAACAGTAAAATGTTAAAGATTTGGACACAGTTTTATAATGGACATTTTTATTTTAAATACGTTATTAACTTACATAATTTCTAAACAATACAAATGTCACATTGTAATACTTATCTCTCTTTTAATCAATTAATTTATTATCGGCACTCGGTTGATATTGCTCAAAATGAAAATAGTAATAAATATCAACATTGCAAAAGTTGAAGAAATATTATTGGATATATCATATTTGTTTATATTAACTTGAGTTTTGATTGATACATCTCTTTCATGTACATGTTCAAGTTTAACAAAATTCCCAACATAACAAAAGTTGGTGCGTTTAATTGGACTGATTTCTGCACAGGATTTAACCACCTTACAATATATATCTACAGCTAGCTTGAAGCTAATCTATAGAATAGTTTTCATGTAATCTTCTGGAGACGAAAAGATGAGCCAAGGTAGAAAACTAAAATCTTAACGTTGTGGTTTGTGCACAATGTATTTCTATTTGTCACAACCTTTCTGGCCTCCTTTGAAGGCAATATTTGTAACATTTATGTGTTATACTCCTTACTAAATTACACGACCGGACGACCAGATAGACTGACGGATGTTCAAAGCGCCGACTTTATGCAGCACTTCAAGACATTGTCTGTGTCATACATTAAATTTAAGGTCATCACTGATATGTGATTTATTAAATAAATAAACATGAGTGCAATGTCTGAATTATTTTCAACAGTGAAATATATTTTAATGCAATATTAAAAATAACAGAGATTATACAAAGGTGGCGTGTGCCTACATTTGTTCCGGATCCATGTCTTGGTGTGTTGCTACGATGGTCAAATGACACGCGGTTCCAGATGATCCACATGCCGATGATCAGGACAAACACTGCTATAGTGAGAAACGCCACAAGATTCAGCATAACACCTGCAACAGAAGTGTAAAATTTCAAAAGTGTGTCTCTCATTTTATCAGAAGCTATTTTTCTTACCTGATTTTTAACTATTAACGTCAAAGTACTATATATACTGTAACCTAATGAACAAATCAAGCCATGATACCAAGTTCATTGATAAATAAACATGATATTTGTTGGACAAATATTTCCCCAAGCATAAAACATAAAGGAATCAGTTAACTGCTAATTGACCGAGAGGTACAAGTGCATATAACGTGATGTTGCACTCAATAAAAATTCCGAGAGATATGCAATTAAGGTTTAAATCCACCTTATGCATAATCCGTGCAAAGCAATACTAAACACATAAGTTACTAGGGCTACAAAACAGTTTTGTTTATATTGTTACAGACGATAGTATTGCAGTATTACATGTAAAATGACTCCTCCTTTGGCGTGACTTTAATACAGCCGTGTTAATACCATCATAATTCTACATGTTATAGTTATATAGTTTATACAATATATTAAGAATATGTGACGCAGTAGACCATTGGATTGCCGTATTAAAGCTACATGGTTTGGATCACAAAAAGTCACTTTTTATCATTGCTTTTATAGTTTGCTTCTAAATTTATCGATTAAGCAATTCTGATTTTTAAACACGACATAGATGAACTACAATAATATGGCTGCTAGACTATCATGGCTTTAAATTAGATGCTTTGACCAAAATAACAAAAATTACATTAAAGAACTATAACCTATATACAGCATAGTGTATCGTTAACGAATAAATCTGACATACATGTATTTTAATATGATACACTTACACGCCAGATATAGATTGCAATAGTTTAGTTACAATCCCTCAGCTTATTCGAATCATGGTTTGAGTCTCAACCAGTGGAAGTACATACCAAATCATGTCCTCCAATTTTGGTGGCTATAAATGGGGAAAAGGATAAGGATAATTCAAATCTTAATACAGCAGCAAAATATGTCATGATGTCTTGCGTGTCAATTTCAAATAAGGTGTTAATTGTAACACATACATACTTTTATTGAAGGCATGGGCTTTCAAAAAAGCAACTGTTTCATTAGTATTTTTAATTTCATTTTGTAGCACTGTCGTGGCTTCTTCAGCTTTTTGTATTGTTTCTGATGTACTGCTCATGTCTCCTTCTACTTTCTTTATCTTGTCATCCATTTCAAGCCGAACTTCTTTATTGCTTTCTTCAATTGTTTTCTTAACATTATTGTCTTGTTGGCGTAACTTTTCTTCTAAATCAATCCTTGTTTTTGATATGTCATTATTCAACTGCTCAATTCGTTCTCCATTTTCACTCAATTTATCACTGTTTTTATCTATTTTTCTTCGTATTTCCTCGAACATTCCAGTATTACTTTCTGTCATTGTTTTAAAACTTTTTTCCAGTTTATCAAATTTCCCATTTAAATTATCCGCAAGTTTGGTAACTTCATCTAAAGTCATTAATTTTGATAGAATATCGTCCGGCATCGTTTGACATGTTTTCATTCCATTTCTTAAGGCCCTATTGTCTCTTTCTATTGCCAGGAGCTGTTCTTGTACGTTACTGTTGTCTATGGTAGAATAGACTATCGTGAAGAGCACACACAAGATTACAGTAACTATAGCGTTGATTATGAGGATCCATAATTGGTTTGTCCTGAAATCAGACAAGAAAGATCTTTTTACATTGGGATAACAATTTAAATAATGAATAAATTATAATGAAAAACAAAAGCCGGAAGTATTATCATATTAAATTGTGATCTTACATAGCGGGACAATATGCAATAATAAACAGAAGACGGCATCGATTGACCGTGCATAGACAGTTTGGCATACAATGTACTCATTAAGCTGGACCGCTTGTGAAGCCATTTAATTTCTTGCCCACACGTCTTTATACTCAGTTAACAATCCAGTACTTAATTGAATGTCTATGAGCGTAGAAATGAAAAGAATCAAGGTATCCGACTGATCATATCAAGAAGAAAATATGACAAAGTCCTATGACCATAGTAACATATACAAAATTTAAACAGCACAGGAAAAAGGTGTTCATATGCAAGTCAAATTTAAAAGTAAGAATAAAAATTTGTGATGAGTCATTATACAACAACTGCAAACCCAAAAGTTACCGCCTTGGAATGGTCAGTCGACAAATGGGACCAACTGGGATGCTTAGGCCGGCTTTACAGAGCTCTACTCTCGCACTGCCTGTGGGGTTTCTCAAATTGCCTACTTATATTAGTGAGTATAAGGTCGAACTTAATATGTCAATAAAAAGTAATTGTTGATCACATAATAAGTCGACTACGGACAGTTTAACGGAATTTGCAAAACACAACGTCCCTATTTTTTCTATACTGGACCTACCGGTCTGTTCGCGACCTAGATTTCTTAATCCTATTAGCTTCAGCCATGTTATATTGCTCGTCGTCTGAGAATTCGGATCTTGAACTGAAGTAAAGCAAGTCAACAAAAAGATCGACTGAAACAGGGAGGTAAAAACAATCAGACATATTGTACACAAAATACATAATAGAAAAGAGGTTAAAATTTAATGAGGTGACAATTACAGGACAGAAATGCATTTACCTGTATTCAATGTGCATGTGAAATTAGACGACTTATTCTACATAAAATTCATAATAACAGAGAGTTTCAGTTTGAATAAACGGCAATTACAGGATAGGACCGTACTTTATCCACCTGTAATCAATATACATGTGCACTATATATTTCATTACTAGATCGATAGCGAATGATTTCCTTCATTCACTTGGTGCTAAAATGCCTGTCTTTTGTGAAGAATTGATATATGCATTAATTTTATTGTTCTTTACTCGTATGCTCACAGTTTATTAGGTATTATATTGGTTTATTCAGCTTTATTTAATATGAACCATCTTGCCTGTAGATAATATTTGTTTATTTTTAACCTGACTATAGAACAACTTAATCTAGAAGTGCCATTATTTTACCATAACCCTGGTCATTTCACGAATTTTACCTTGTGACGTAGATAAACAGAAGACTTAAATACATCACGGACATGGAAAAGTTCATTTAGATTTCATTTTATGTATTTCTTTTTCAGTTGATGAGCTGTAACTGTATGTTAAAGGTACATGTAATTTGGGAGGAGAATGTTGTCACAGTACCGTCTACCTTCCTGCTTCCGGTTGACCAAGCCCCGGTTTAGAGACGAAAGAAAACAACAAGAAAAAATGACATGAGATAGAAATTAATGGACTAATGTAACTTGTTGCAACTTTAACATTTAAATGGCAGTAAAAACGTGAGTCTATTTGTCTGTATTTGTGATTCATTACATTACCCTGTCTGCTTGGGAATACTATATGTTCTCTCTTTCTTGTCGTTTCGAACTGGCTGTATAGCCGTTGTTTTTTCCGGAATTCCTGGCTGACGATTTCTTTTTGCATATAGTACAGTGTTTTAATAATGATCTAATTCGAAACAAACATTATCCGCTAATAATCATACTTATGAAGATTACTATTTAGTGCTGTTGGTTTGTTTCTCTAATGAAACATTTCGTCGCAAATATAACGATAAATAAAAAAAATGCTATTCTACATGCTCTGTAAGTGTCGTGCTTGTTTAGCCAATATTTAAGATCATGATCAAAAGATCAACGCGATATACAGGTCTTTCCAGTTCGGTATGTCAGTATATGTATGAATATGAAACCAACAATCCCATGCAGAAATGTATAAATTACAAACCAGATGTACACAACCTTTAGTTAAAACATTAATAAACTGTATAATTTTTATTATCAGTTTGATTTTTGAGAATTAATAAGGGCTGGTTCCGTTTGGTCTATTTATATTTCCTCTACTTTAACTTTATGCATTGAGTCAAATTTGTCTATTTTGGTTTCAACTGGCTGCTGACAAGGAATAAAAAGTATATTATGACTTAATGACAATTGATACATGATATATGAATGTCACTGCATTTACAGTTCACACGTAATAAAATAAGTTGTTAATTGTGTCATATAAAGTAATTGATTTAGGATATATATTTAAATTAATAAATGTGTTGTTCTTTTTATAATATTTTAAATATAAACAAAGATTGTGCAATTTTTCTTTCACGTTACACCAATTTTAAGAATAAAAAAGGTTTAAAAATAAAGTATAATAGCCATATAAATACAAATAAACAGTTTGTTATTATTCTCTTTTGACATTTCTTTTTGTTATATAAAAGTAAAAAACAGTGTGTTACACCTTTGTGTATTCATCTTAAAATTGACAATCACATTTATATAAAAAAAACATTGGCATTATAATATAATGTGATGTATTTGTGTGTTATAATTTATCTTGTTTTAGCTGGCACACCTGCTTTAGGCATATTTTTTTCTTTATAATATTTTAATGTTAATAGATTGTTAAGAAAAGCCGATATAGGAAACAAGAGGAGACGAAATGGATGTATATCAATTGGGAGTAGACCAAATGAGAATAGATCAATTGAGAGTAGACCAAATGAGAATAGATCAATTGAGAGTAGACCAAATGAGAATAGATCAATTGAGAGTAGACCAAATGAGAATAGATCAATTGAGAGTAGACCAAATGAGAATAGATCAATTGAGAGTAGACCAAATGAGAATATCAATTGGGACTAGACCAAATGAGAATAGATCAATTGAGAGTAGACCAAATGAGAATAGATCAATTGAGAGTAGACCAAATGAGAATAGATCAATTGAGAGTAGACCAAATGAGAATATCAATTGGGAGTAGACCAAATGAGAATAGATCAATTGAGAGTAGACCAAATGAGAATAGATCAATTGAGAGTAGACCAAATGAGAATAGATCAATTGAGAGTAGACCAAATGAGAATAGATCAATTGAGAGTAGACCAAATGAGAATAGATCAATTGAGAGTAGACCAAATGAGAAAAGAACAATTGAGAGTAGACCAAATGAGAATATCAATTGGGAGTAGACCAAATGAGAATAGATCAATTGAGAGTAGACCAAATGAGACTAGATCAATTGAGAGTAGACCAAATGAGAATAGATCAATTGAGAGTAGACCAAATGAGAATAGATCAATTGAGAGTAGACCAAATGAGAATATCAATTGGGAGTAGACCAAATGAGAATAGATCAATTGAGAGTAGACCAAATGAGAATAGATCAATTGAGAGTAGACCAAATGAGAATAGATCAATTGAGAGTGGACCAAATGAGAATAGATCAATTGAGAGTAGACCAAATGAGAATAGATCAATTGAGAGTAGACCAAATGAGAATAGATCAATTGAGAGTAGTCCAAATGAGAATAGATCAATTGAGAGTAGACCAAATGAGAATAGATCAATTGAGAGTAGACCAAATGAGAATATCAATTGGGAGTAGACCAAATGAGAATAGATCAATTGAGAGTAGACCAAATGAGAATAGATCAATTGAGAGTAGACCAAGTGAGAATATCAATTGGGAGTAGACCAAATGAGAATATCAATTGGGGGTAGACCAAATGAGAATAGATCAATTGAGAGTAGACCAAATGAGAATATCAATTGGGAGTAGACCAAATGAGAATAGATCAATTGGGAGTAGACCAAATGAGAATATCAATTGGGAGTAGATCAAATGAGAATAGATCAATTGAGAGTAGACCAAATGAGAATAGATCAATTGGGAGTAGACCAAATGAGAATAGATCAATTGGGAGTAGACCAAATGAGGATATCAATTGGGAGTAGACCAAATGAGAATAGATCAATTGAGAGTAGACCAAATGAGAATAGATCAATTGAGAGTAGACCAAATGAGAATAGATCAATTGAGAGAAGACCAAATGAAAATGGATAAAATGGGAGTAGACTATATGGGAGTAGACCAAATGAGAATATATATAAAATGGGGGCAAACCAAATAAGAATAAATCAAATGGGACTAGACCAAATGAGAATAGCTCAAATGGGGGTATACCAAATGGGAGTAGACCAATTGAGAGTAGATCAAATGAGAATAGCCCAAATGGGAGTAGACCAAATGGGAGTAGACCAAATGAGAATAGCTCAAATGGGAGTAGATCAAATGGGAGTAGACCAAATGAGAGTAGAACAAATTGGAGTAGACCAAATGAGAATAGACCAAATGGGAGTAGACCAAATGAGAATAGACCAAATGGGAGTAGACCAAATGGGAGTAGAGCAAATGAGAGTAAAGCAAATGGGAGTAGACCAAATGGGAGATGAAATGAGAATAGATCAAATGGGAGTAAACCAAATGAGAATAGACCAAATGGGAGTAGACCACATTAGAATAGACCAAATGGGAGTAGACCGAATGAGAATAGACCAATGGGAGTAGACCAAATGGGAGTAGACCAAATGGGAGTAGACCAAATGGGAGTAGACCAAGTGAGAATAGACAAAATGGATGTAGACCAAATGAGAACATATCAAATGGGAGAAGACCAAATGGGAGTAGACCAAATGGGATTAGTCCAAATGAGATTAGACCAAATAGGAGTAGACCAAGTTGGAGTAGACCAAGTTGGAGTAGACCAAATGAGAATAGATCAAATGGGAGTATAGCAAACGGGAATAGATCAAATAAGGTCAGATCAAATGGGAGTAGACCAAATGTGAGTAGACTAAATGGGATATAATCCAACCAGACTACTTAATAATACGATAACTCAATATATTTATATTTATATAACATGTATTTAGCTGAAATGGGCAATCATGTGCAGCTACGACTTTGTCTTAGTACAATGTAATTAAACATTACTTCAGAGAAAATTATGTTAACATCAGTTAACATCTTCCGTGTAGGTAAACGAGTTACAGACAAAATCACCTCGGCGGTTCTTTGACACTCTTTTGTAAAACATGACAGCTAAATCCACTTTGGCTGCCATCAGCTATGTTAATAATTTCAACTTTTAAATTTGCGTAACATTTTATTCTGTAATACAACTCTCTGAACTTGGAACATTGTCTTAGAAACTATTCTACGACGACCAGAATTAGTTAAGCTGATAAGGATAGGGTGGCAAAGTTAAAACTTAGAAAACTTTCAGAACGCCGCATGTCCTGTCTATATAGTCTATAATTACATAGTATCGATGTCCGACTTCACTAACTGACATCCAGTTGTTCAATATCATGTTCAATCTTATACTTTACCACTTTAGCTGGGAGGTCACCTTATATGTCTTTGAATAAAGAAGATCTGTTCTCTTTTGTAGCGTTTGTATCTGTTTGGGAAAGCGCCTAGTTACCACCCAGTCAACTGCCTGCTTTTTGAGGAGATAATGCAACAAATCGGGACTAATAGCTGTGAGTAAATACAATATTTGTCTCTCGATTACGCTGTCTAACAGTTTGCCAGAGTTTACTTAATTTAAATGTGCATGCGTGAGATAATGTTATGTATGCTTCTTGTGACTGTTTTTGTAGATAAGACGGTAAGAGGACAAAATTATTCTGCTACTTCCCTTCATTAAGCGTTGCTCCTACAACACAGGGTCCATATGACTCCAAGATCCTTCAATAGTCGCTTATTGCTTTGTAAGTTTCTTGTCATATCTAATAGAACATATTTAACCTTTTGAAAATTGACCTATTACATGTTTCTTAAATCTTCATAATTTTAGATTGTATTTGTTGAGGTTTAACTCGTCTATTGAATCAAGATAATTAACGATTATTTCATCAAAGCCTTGGCCATATTCCAAAAATCTATATGCTGCAAAAATAAAGAAGATTGGAACAATATATACGCAAAATGTAATTTTTACAAGAAAATCTTCGTTTTGACGAGTTTCATAAGTTGGTCAGCTGCAATTGGCTAAAGTATAGTAGGATCAAAATGCTAGTACATACTCTGTGTATTTCTGCACGTGAGGGGCCTTGGCTTTTCTCCGGACCGTCGTGTTTTCTTTCGGTGAGAATTTTGTACGAGTCATGGTTTCTTGTCCTTCCTCTTCCATGTCTTCCGACTCTGTCACACTAAAGGGAAACCAAGAGTAAAAAGAGTAGACCTACTGAATCATAAAAAACGCTAAGTTTTGACGGAAAAAATGAAAGTCAACATTTTAATATAGCTGAGGCATGGCTAATAGACAGGTTGAACATTTTTGTCTCTAAATTCACCTGTCTGTTTTAAATAAAGGAAGGAAACACTATGACAAGAAAATGTGATCATTCAGAAACACATTCTGCTGTTCATCACACTACCTGAGATCTTTATGCTGCGGATTGTCCCCTGCCTGCTGGAAATTGTCCCCTGCCTGCTGGAGGTTGCCTCCTATAGGCTTTGGATTGACCGTAGTCGTCTGGGTATCGGCCGCTGTCTGCTGGGATTTGGCCGCTGCCGGCTGGGGACTGGTCACAGTCGTCTGGGTATCGGTGGGTGTTTTTTGGGGTTTGGCGGCTGTCGGCTCGGGACTGGACGCTATTGACTGGGTATCGGTCGCAGTCGGCTGTGTTGGCTGGGGATTCCTTCTTGCTCTTTTCGGGTTGTCCTCGCCTTTTTGCCTATTAGGTTTTATGTCTTTTGACTTCACTCCTTGTTGATTAACCAGACTATCACTGAAATGGAAGCATCTACTTTTAAAAATCGATGGCAGTGAGTTTGAAATGAATTAGATATAACATTTATTGTCTTGAAAAAATATAAAAATGTCTTTTTTAATTTAAGCATTTATTTTAACAATAAGGAACTGATGATATGATATTGGCACAATAACGGAGCTTTTATAAACAAAGATTAAATAAGAGTGAGTGAATGTTGTAGCTAGAAGCCAAGCCTGATCCTAAAGGGTTCAACCGACTTTATATGTTGTATAGGATCCGCGGACATCCTACCCGGGACATTGGCCTGATTCTAGAACCTATATATGAAGATGTAAACATTGACCAACCGAATGTGTTGTTCATGATTAATTCAAGTACTTAAGAAACAAGAATGCCTCAACAGACACACGTCTACTTCACTTCCAGTATGAACATAAAATGCAGCCTACTTACATTTCTTGACACTGTTTCCCATCTATCTCCATTTGCATATTTGCAAAGAAAATAACGAACATTCTTGACAACTTTCCGCAATTTAACAAAACAATATTTTGGCGAGTTCTATTCACACTTTTATTGGATGAAGTGTTGTTAATAATTGTTCACTCAGATTACAAGGACTGTTCACGGAATTGTAGGACAAAAAAATTACTACAAACCATTTCCAAACTGGCGCTTTTTATGTCAATCGTATTTTTAAGTTTCTGTGCGATAACATATCGTTTCAAAGCAAAGCGTTTCTTAAAGATTGTGCCAAAATGAAACAGATTATGTACACAATGTCACATTGGCGTCATGTTCATGTACATGAGGAGACCTAACAAATCTTTAATAAATTTTTCAATGCAACACATTAAATGCACACTATTGAGGGCCGTATGAGCTATGGACAATAAAACTAAAAAGTACTGACAAATAGGCAACGTTTTACAGCGCACATACAAACATTATTTCTTTACATTTTTGCTTAACTGAATATAATGAAAGGTGTGATCCAGGAATAACCGGACTGATGATGTAAAAACTGTATATTTAAGAAACAGACAAAATATTTCTTCAGATTAAAGTGCAACATAATTATATATGTATATAGAAAAAAATCAGAATTAGTTTACTTTGCAAATAGATCGTTGCTATAGTGACGCGAATATGAATTAGCAGTATCTTTGCACGAGATAAAGAGAATGGTTGCACATAAAAAACATACATATTACCTTTTTTCCTTTCTTAACATGCATCTCAATACGTAATTCTGTATCTATAATTATTGCTAAGAACAGTTTTATTTGGCTTGAATAAAACATAAGGTATTTTTAATCAATGTCAGAATTTATCTGGAAGTCGTGATAAATAGTGTGTCGTCATTCACATTTTTTTTTAAATAAAACAAATAAAACAAACGTGTCCGCAACTTTTGGTCTCATGGTCTGGTATCAGCAGTGGGACTGGAGTGACCTAAATAACTACCCGGCTAAGTACATAACGGTCAAGGGGCGAGATACTGGGTATCCTTACACGGTCTACGGAAACTGTGCGTTCAATCCCCCTTCTGAATACAGGACCAAACTATATATGTTCGAACCAGCTGAGGGAACAAAATCCCTTCGCCTCCAAAGCATCCCCCCAAGTAAAATCACCACACGCTTCAAAGTACAACAATGTATATAAAATGCCAGTGGTAGGCTGATTATTCAAGAACGCTCAATACCTTAAATCTATTCAAATTATGCAAATAATCGTCAATTTAAATTTTCCTCTGGTAAATCGATTGCGCTAGGCATTGAAAGCAGGTAATTTATCAGATGCAAAACATCCCCCTCTTCTAAATGTAGTCACTAGCATCCGATTATAGAGAATATTATGCGTTTGATTGTGCTGTATCTATAATAAGATCTAGAATAACGGGACTGCTGAGCCTCTCACCGCACGGGTCCGAGACCCGTTAAGGGCGAAGGACTTAATGTGGGAATGCCGTCCAGCTGACTTGCGGTGTGCCAGTGGTTCTTCCCAGACATTTGTGTGAGATCTTCCTCCAACAAAAAGCTGGACGTTGCTATAATGATCATAACTGGTCGCTGCAATGTATTTCATAAACAAACAAACAAGAATAACGGCTCACAAGTACTACCGTACCAACATATACTGGGTTTAAAATTAACCCCCACTTAAAAGTTAGAGACAAATTATAGTAAATGGCTCCGCGACAGTGGCTTTAATTTAAATGTTCAAAACTACACCCTTTCGATTTGAATATATATCCCTTTTGCCCAGACGGAAGTAAGCCCCGAGCGGAAAACTGCAACTATCTAGGCCATTACCGCTCCTCCTGTTGCCCATTAAGTCACTGAGTGATATTCCTGCGTCGCGTTGTGTATTCATAAATCTGCATTTCATGTTTATCTGTATTAAACAATATTATCGTTTGAGCATCAAGTTAAAACAGATAACAGTATTAAAGTTAACATTGACGCATGCCTGGACAAGTACGCGTGTAGTCTTCTTCGGCATACATATTTCTTTTTGTACACGCTCTACATAATAAGCGGAGTAGTAGGGTAGTCAAGGATATGCAGGGTCAATCTTTCATGCTTCCGAAATTCAGCTTTCTCGTGACTCTGGACGATGCAGCAATCGACACAGTTCAATAAAAAGTACATACTACCAACAAATAGAAACAAGTAGAACAAAGTCCGATCCTATTAACTCAGGACAATCATCACGAGGACGCCCATTTTACTGAATTGTTTACACCTTTCGCTAAAATTGTAAAAACAATGGTATTCATATATAACTAGAGACAGTAGGCAATGATATGTTATGATTTTAAACTGTTGCATGGGATAATCTGTGTATGATGAAGACATAAGGGAGATAACCTTAAATATTTCTAACGGGATTTGGCTTCTAATTACCTTTGAATGTCATCGTGCTGTTGGCTATTAGATTTCTTTTGGCCCTCAACTTGATCTTTCGATGTATCTTTCCCACTGAAATTTAACCAACACTCTCTATGAGAAGACTTGACTGCTAATGCCCCGTTTACACTAGGTCCCGATTGATCCCGATTAGAAAATTTGGGGAATGCTGACCAATCGGGAAGAATCGGCGGTGGAGCAGAAAATTGTCCCATCTGACGATGTACATACGAGGTAGAAAGGTGGTAGATCCGATATACACGATTAACAGACGAGATGCTCGCGATATACTCCCGCGACGTTACTTCATCGGCTAACCCGATCATTCCCTTACCTTGCTGCAAGTGTACTTAACTAGCCGATGTAGACATGAGTATGCCGAATAAGATGAGAATAATTGACGATTTGTTGGCGAATATGAATATTTGTGGCGCGATACATTGGATGTAGGCACATCATTGCCGACTTTGTTACGATTCTGTATCAAATTAATCCAATTTCTTGCTGATCATATATATAAAGCCCCGATTTGCACTTGAGGCATCAGTTTGGACTGTGACACCATGGATGCTAGACGTGCTGCTCTTCACCTTGCCCTTCCTCGTCAACAAGAAGTTGTTGTCGACACACAAATATCTATGGCAGTAGCCCATAGGCTCCAGAGACGCAGAAGACCGAGAAGACGGTCTCGCCCTTGGGTACGCCCATGGCTGACACAAGAAAGACGCGAGCAGTATGGGCAGTACCAAACCCTCATGAGGGAACTGCGCGAAGAAGACATCCAATCATTTCAAAACTATCTCCGGCTGAGTCAAGAAATGTTTAGAGAACTGTTGCACAGACAGCATCGGCTTGAAATTTCTACCCCGATTTGATCCACGATAGAACCGAAGTACTTAACCATTCCCGATTAGGTTATGCAGCTTGCCTTACCTTGCCTTAGGTGCGTGCAAGTAAAATTATGTCTACGATGTAGTTACAAGTTTTCCAATCGGGACCAAAGTTTTGAGCAGGCTCAACGTTTCTGTGCCGATTTGAAAATGGACCCGACGCTGCGCTTAGCTTGAATAACTTTCCCGAAGTAGATATACCGTCTCAGTTAGGTTCAGTACTTTTAAATACTTTGAAATATCTTCCCCGATTTCTCAAAATTGGCTAATCGGGATCAGTCGGGGCCTAGTGTAAACGGGTCATAACACATCGTTATTCATTATTTACATGGCTACATAAAGTCATACTGGCATAAAGAGAAGTCTTAAACGGTACGACAAGATTATGTCATGATTTAGAAAAAAAACGACAATTATCACTCTTTTACGATCATATGAGAAGTTGATTTTTGGGGATATTGGGTGGGTTGATCGTGACCAACATCATACCCTTGATTTGACTGTTTTCAGCGTGATTATTTGACATTATACCTTCTTGGTTCTCACCTTGCTAGTCTCGCCGTCTATTTTCCGTGTCTCTGAAATGAAACAACAAATCTCTAACTGAGCAAAAGCATGTTGAAGCATAGAAAAGAAAAATGATGTATAATGACATACAGTACTGTAACTTATACTGGGATCTAAATTAAATCCTGGTAAACTTGACGTTATAAGTTGTAGGGGTTACAGTAACATGCGGAAGCCCATGGCGTAGTGGTAGAGTTGCCGATTTTGCCTCAACTGATTGCAAAGCCTCTCACCGCGTGGGTTCGAGTCCCGTTTGGGAATATTGTGGGTGTGAAAACTACTTCGTTTTTATAGACTTTGATGGAATATCACTCACTCTGTGTGCTTAACCTCAACACAAGAAAATGTTTCCGATTTACTCAAGAATAAAGCTCGGAGATAAAGCAAGCCACAAGTAAATGTGCTTTTAAAGAAGGGACCCTAACTTTTGTCAGTACTATGTTTGTTTGTTTGTTTATTGGGTTTATCATCCCACCAACAGTATTTCAGTTATCTGGAGACGGTGTCCACTTGAAGCAGATATAGTGCTGCCTTAACTGTGTATAGCATGCCGTGAACACCTGGCAAGATACCACACCCAGTCACATTATCCTGAAACGGGACCAGCCAGTCGTGGAACTACCCTTATATTTGCTTGAGCGTTAGCAAGGGAGCTATACCACTACCATTTTTAACGACTTTGGTATGTCGCGGCCCGGGATCGAACCCGGGGCCTCCCGTACCTGGAGCCGACGCTCTACCGATTGCGCTACCAGGTCCGGTGTGTCATTACTATGCTTTTGAAAAATGGTGACTTGCAAAGTGTTCAAATGAAACACCGTTACAGTTATGAGTCAAGCCATTCAATAAGTGCAAACTGTTCATAATTGTTGTTTAATGCATTTTTGCAAAAACAATACTTTTAAGATTTCAATCTCATGGGCCAAAGCTAAGTCTATTTTATAAAAATACTCTCGAGTTTGTTATTTTAAGTTTTACTTTTATATGTTAATGGCAGACGTTGTAAAAATGTATGAACTATTTCCCTTTTAGCAACTATCAATTAACTTTTTTTTTCTGTGTAAAAACACCAACTGATATCAGAAAATGAAGCAGGAAGAAAGAAAAAGTCACTTTAAATGGTCAAACCTGACCACAAATTGAGTAAATCCTTAAATGTTTCACTCTACAATTCGTTTGAATTACCAATGATGAGTACTTTTGCGGCATCGCATTTCTCGGCAAATATTTTTGTAATGTGTACAAAACAAATTGAATACGAAAACTTCAAATTGAGTACGAAAACGGCCGAGAAAATACCAACTGATATCAGAAAATGGAAACGGAAGAACGAAAAAGTCATTATAAAGCATGTGTTCTTGCATCTATTTAAATGGTACAGGACTCACGACAAATTGAGCAAATCCTTAAATGTTTCACTCTACAGTTAGTTTGAATTACAAATGAAGAGTACATTTAGAAAATACTAGGCTAGTGTTGAATAAAGAAAATGTTATCACACGAGGCTTAGACAAACCTAAATTGAGATTCTTTCCGTCAAATGACATCATGTGTCATAAATAAAAACAAGGGATTTAAGAGTTTCTAAACTATTCTATAGTGGTCATAAGCTATTGCGGTCCATAAAATTGTATTCTTTTACTATTTGACGATGTTTGGAACTTTAAGTGTGGCGTGGATTTTATGCTTTTAAAAAGTAGCCTGTCCGGATGCGCGTGACAGGATTTACACATTGGTGTTTTATATAGCAAATGTTATCAGACGGGGCTTTATATATTTAATGTCCGAAGTGATGTTAGGATAAAATAACACAAGAAAAGTCATTGATGCGAAGCATCAAAGGCGACGCAAACATTGGAACAGGTTAAAACGTTAAAACAATATGGAAGCAAGTAAGAAAACCTATTTGAAAAGTTATGGTTTCTATTGGATAGTTTTTTGTAACTGTAAATCACAGAAAAATGAATATAATGTATTGGGAAGTAAACAAATACCTTTTTCTTTTCTATCCGGATACCCGTAACACTATCAGGATAGTATCCGGTAACCGGTTGTTACGGCTGCATAAACATCTTTACGATGATATATAATGACAAATTCAAAAATAATACAATATAAAAAATAATAAAAAAATAAATAATCTAAGTTAAACATATTTGACCATCATTATCTGACGACAGTTTTTTATTGTGACAATCACGACAGCTTTTTGATGTGACACTGGAGTTTTAACATTTCTTTAGATTATCGTTTGATGCTGAACCGTATGTCTGATTACCGCTTACAACCTATTGGTAAACATCCTGGTCACACTGACTCTTCAGTGGCAATCAGTGAACGTGATCACAGTAGACTTCGCGCTTCAGCGTTTCGTCAATAACACATGAAGGAAAGAATACCCATATGTAATAATATTTGGTATCGAGATCAGTGGTCGAAATTAGTGCTAGCCCGACAGCAAAAACACTAGTAGATTTTCTCTCAGGTTAGTTAAAATTCCCATTTTACTAGCCCGATGGGCTTGTAAGATCCTGATCGTTAAAACGATCATTGTACTTTCATTTTTAATTTGTAAACTTTTGAGCTGCTTATTTCATTCGGCTGTTGCTTATATCATAAACATGTTATGCGCACTAAACCGATAATATGTTTACTGTGCAGGAACAACACGGTATTCTGGTGCCCGCATAGTAAGTACATTATGTTCTACACTAAATTAAAATCAGCTGGGCCACAGAACTGAATGGCAGAGAAAATTAAACTGAAACATGTTTCTGGTGCAAAACCCGGAAAAAACCATGAAGTTACTAGGCGATTGATACTTAAATGGTGTTATTTCCGTATTTCTCTTAGACTTTTTGGCTTACTTGTAAAATTAAAACAGAATTTAATTCAGGCTAATGAATTTTCTTTCCGGGTAGTGAAAATTGCTTAGTTACTAGCCCTACTTGCTTGTAAATTCCAGTCATAATTTCTATGACTGCGGGATGTAGGTATACCACAGCAAACAGTTACTGTGCCTATTATACGCCAGCAGTCATTCAACCATATGTGATAGACATAGAGAAGTTATTGTATAAAAAAAATCTTAATGTTACTTGTTCCGAAAAATATACTGACGTTAATTTAGAACAAATATTCATTTACAAACGGCAAGTATTGTATGTAAACAATCATGGTATGGAAACAAAATGTATCTATCTCAGTCTACGGCATAAATAATCGCCAAGAAATTACTTCAGCAACAAAAATATTATGTAAAAAAAAAATGTTCATTTCAAAATCATTCTGACTAGCTACCGCAATGTTTAAATTGTAAAAAGAATGTCTGTACAGTTTAAGTTTCTCAGAACATCACTTTCATCAAGACCTGTTTTGGGAGGAGGCTGAAAGATTACTGGAGGCATAAATCACATTACATGGGCAAGCAATGGCAAATGTTGCAAAGATTGGTGGATTTGGGACTTGCCGGCATTTTTGCTGAAACTGTGCTGCGACATTTCTATCATTATAGCACAGGGGCACTTAGGAGGTGCCCAGGAACTGAACCTGGCCGGTCCATTATACTGACACCGACGAGTCAGGCATAATTTATAATTATTATAATTGTTTTCTTAAAAGATAATGCAAATATGATGATGGCCCATAATCGCTTACCTGATGACACAGGCTTTTAGTAGGCTTAAATCTGGCATCAAGTAATTAAGAGTTATTTGAGAAATCTTTGGTGAAGACTGGACCATAAGTGTGGCAACTAGGTTGATAACTTTTTCTAGAATTTTAGCAAGTTACCTACTGAATCCACATGACTCACTTCAAAACATATGTAAGATTTTATACTGGCAAACATGCTGGCCAAGTTTGGAGAAGATTTGGCTATTAATAGGGCCACTAGTAAGTTCACAAGCTTTTGCTAAGATTTGACATAGTGGCCTACTTTTCCACCCCAAGTGACCAACTAATGAATTCAGCCAACATTTCATTCAGACCAACATTCTGACCAAGTTTGGTGAAGATTGGGCTATAAATGTGGTCTTTAGCGTGTTCACAGTGTTTTCCTAAAATTTGACCTAGTGATCTACTTTTTGACCCCAGGTGACCCAATAATGAACTCATCCAAGATTTCATGCAGACTAACATTCTGACCAAGTTTGATGAAGATTGGATAAAAACTGTGGCCTCTAGCGTGTTCACGAGCTAAAATGTTGACGACGAACGACGGACGACGGACGAATTGGTATCACAAAAGCTTCCCTTGAGCATGTTGTGCTCAGGTGAGCTAAATAGGTAAATAAGAAAAGGTCCTATCAAAATTTTCACAGATATTTAAATTTTATCTACCTGCAGACCAAGGCAGACAAGGTAAATGTAAATGTGACAAAAAACACAGAGACGAGACATGACACACAAAAAGAAAAACCATCAGTTACCGCCTTGGAACGGTCAGTCGGCAAAAGGGCCAACTGGGGTGCTTAAACCTGGTTTGTGGAGCGCTCCAACCTCGCACTTCCTGGAGGTTTTTCCATCAAACAAACAGTGTAAATAAAAGTATCCCGTCAAAGTGACACAACTAACAGTAAGCACCTGCATCGGGAGTTAAAACAGATATAATGAACATATGTACAGTATTTACAGTAGATAAACGCCTCGGCAACCAAAAAATTGCAAATGAGAGAGTAGTTTAAAATAAAATAAAGCAGTACAAGCGCTGATATATTATAAGAACCATATAATGACGTCATAAATGCCATGACGCCATATGCCAAAAGTGTCAAAAGTGAAATGTAAACAATATGGAAGAAACAATAGAATTTTAGAAAATCAACAAAATAAAACGTAGTATTGTTTAGAGTTAATCGTTTAAAAAACATATTATAAACGCCGAGGATTTATCCGCAGTTGACATATTATATATGATAAAGATTAAAAAAATCCCGATGTTATACCTACTGTGCAATCTCACGTAAATGGTATGGAGACTGCTCAAGTTGTCCCACCTATATAGGGCACGACTGGAGAGATGAAGAGACAAGAAATCCAACAGTGACTGTCCAATTATGGCTTTAAGTCACTGTTTTCATATAGTCTCAACGACCTGTCCGGTCATCGTGTTATTTAAAAGCAATGCAAGTTCTTGACTGTAAAAGGGTCAATTGCAAGCAATGCAGTACATCGAAGTATTCCCGGGTTGTAACCGTCTGCAATACATTTTCTGATAAGTTTTGTAAAGTGGTCAGAAAAGTTATTGAGACCCTTGATCTTCTTTAACTTGTATAAAACATTTCCATAAAATGTAGGATGGCTTATGCCTTTCTGCATAAGTGTTTTCATACTGCTACTATACTATCACAAGACGCACTTACACGTCTTTTTATTTCAGTACTTCCTCCACCTCGGTCAATATCCTTTATATTAAAGGACCAAATTTATGCATATAAATTAACACATGATATGTAAATCAAATCCATAAAAGTTCTTACCAACAGGTAATCCTTTAAGTTTTGTATTTTTATTTAAAAAGTTCTGATCAACGATAGCTTTTCTATTATGTTGACTCTATAGTGACTCTTCACTATCGTTTCATGAGGTTAGAGCCATGTTAAAACCGGTTTAAGCAGTCTAGTCGCAGACACATATTGCAGACTGACCGTTCCAAGGTGGTAACATTTGGGTTTGCTCTTTGTGTTATGACTAATTAAATGAATTATCACATTCGATTTGTTCTTGCTTTAACATTTGGCTCGCATGTAAATACCTTTGTCCTGTGCCTTTTAAAAGTTTAGTTTATGTTGCAATGCTTGTATGACTTTGTCATATATACTTATCCGAGAACAGCACTGCCAGAGAATCTCGTATAATCTCACCTTTATTTCTCTTCTGAATCACACACATTGTTGGCACTCGGTAAAACGGTAAAACTTTAATTACGGGATGCAATTACGAAATTTCATTTTATGAGAGTGTTATCCTTTACTTATTTATTTCCATAAGTTTAATGCTCTACATATGTAACTGCACAACCTAACCAGTTTGAAATCAATCTAAACAAAAATTATCTTTCTGGCATCTCCAAGGTAATATCCGACGCGAGTTCTATGAAAAATACATAATTACAGTAATAAGATATATGCGTTTGTTGGTGCTTAAGAACGATTTCTGACTCAATGCGGCGTTTCGTGTATTTAAACATGAAAAATTTCAAATCAAATATGTGTAAGCAATAGCTAAAATATTAAACAGGAATAAGACAAAAGTTAAAGATAGAAATAACAAAACAAACCTGGTGTGTTGTGTAACTTATTAGAGAGTCTTATGTGGGCGTATTTGTGCCTACATTTATACCATGTCTTAATGGATAATGATGTTGTTCAGATGACAGGCGGTTCCAGAGGTGCCACATGGCAATTGTCAGGACAGCAACGGCCAAAGTGAGAAACACTACAAGATTCAGCATAATGGCTGAAACAGAAGTGAACAAAATAAGGAAACTTACAACCCAAGCCAAAAACGCCTGTTTTTCTAAGCAGCCACATATATTTATACGATACTGGTGTGGATGTTACGCATTCGATGGTTGTTTGGTAAGTTTGGTGGATTATGTCATATACAATAACTTATTAAACAAGCCACAGCAAACTATCATGAGCGGCACCACTTACTGCTATGTGTCTTGTTTTATGTGTTGTAAATATTTAAAAAAAAAGGCAAAATATGCAATTAATACAATGAATACAAGTATAATTTATTGAAGTACATTTAATGAGCAAAGATAAAAACGTATTTCACATCAGTTAAAAATTGCTTGCTATGAAAAGATAACGTACTTTTATTAAAGGCATTGGCTTTTAAAACCTCAACCACTTCAATGACTTTATCGATGTTTCCCACTTCCTCTTGTAGCATTCGCCTTGCTTCTTCAGCCCTTTTGGACGATTCTGATGCAGTGCTTATTTCTTTTTCTAATTGTTTTACTTCGTTCTCAACATCATGCCGCATGATATTTAATTCATCTTT
The DNA here is from genome assembly GCA_007844125.1 of Sinonovacula constricta. NCBI lineage: Eukaryota > Metazoa > Mollusca > Bivalvia > Cardiida > Solecurtidae > Sinonovacula > Sinonovacula constricta. The sequence goes on from CM017572.1 coordinate 29,867,605, forward strand.
GCTTTCGTCTATAGTTTTCTTGATATCATTAACTTGTTCATATAACTGATGCTCTAGACTAGTTTTTGCAGCAGATATGTCTTTCTCCATTGACTGTTTAGACTGCTCAATTTGTTCGTCAAATTCATTAACCGTCCGACGTATTTCGTCTAATTTTTCAGTATTGCTTGATATGGTTGCTTGAACAAGCGTTTCTCGATCACCAAAGTCCTTCTTCAAACTTTCAAAAGCATCTTGTCTCATAGCTTCAGATTCAAGCACGTTCAACTTTGATACAATTCCTTCTAGTGCTTTCTCTAATGTCAGGAGTTGTTTTTGTACATCACTGATGATAGTGTCTATGCTAGGTTCAGGCTGTGACTGGCTCCACCAAGACCAGCCTTGCTGGCAGACCACGCTCAAAATAACAAGGATAATGGAAAACAATACAAAGTGGCAAGGGTTCGCCCTGAAAGCAGACAGTATAAACAGATTTTAACAGTTTAAACAATAATGAACATTCTGTAAAAAATTATAATGCAGTTCTTAAAATTGCAATGAAGTCTTTTATATTATAATATATATTAAATTATATCATTTTCAGCTGTTTAATCTCGCTTTTTGGCTCGGTAAGTATCAAGCCGGTTTTTTTTAAACATATTGCAGATTAGGTATAATGTCAGAATATTTTCTGCCTTATTTTACATGTCATTTGTTCAGATTAATTCTCGGCCTGTTAAATTATTGCTTTTGGACATTATAACGTATCTTATAAACGCATTACATTATTAGCCTTAATTTTTGTTCATTGGTTTGATTATTTCCTTCGTATAAGAAATAAATATGTTTCATATGACTTTCTAGCTTCTTCATATGGTGCCATTAATTAGCTCAATCTTTACTCCATTCCTTGAACTGTTTTATTTAAGAAAGAATGTTTTTATTTTTTACTCCCTTTAAAGTTTTATTATGGTATTATGATGCATTTACCTCGTGTTCATATTTCATTTTAGTGTTGATTGTATTTACCGTTATACTCCTTGTTTCTAATTAGTCTAGTTCCTATCAGAGTAACGGTTCGTTACTTGCAAATATGTATGTAATGAATGGACGGTGTTAGAGGGCATTTACTTCCCATGCTAGTCATCGTCTTGCTTAAAGCGCATGCACATAATTATAATAGGTTTCCCCTGTAGTTACCAACATGCACGCTTAGTACCGAAATGTGCACACGTATTTATATATAGCAACACTATAATACATGACAGTTAGAACTATGTAAAGTGGTTTAAGCTCAGTAGTCGGTAACTTTTCTGGCTGACCGTTCCAAAGCTGGTTTTCTTCTTAAATGATGTAACTGTCATCTCCTTGGTTTTGTCACTTTTACTTTTTAGTTTCGCGTTCTTGCTTTTGTTAAACAAGACTATATAAGACAAAGTCCTATGAGCATTGCAATATATACAAAAATTGAAAAGACACAGACTAAGGTATTTACATCATGCACGCTAAATGTAAATATGAGAATAAATCCGGGATGAGTCATTTAACAATTAGAGCAAACCCGACAGTTACCTCCTTGGAACGGTCAGTCAGCAATATGGACCGACTGGGGTGCTTAAACCGGTTTTACAGAGCTCTAACCTCGCACTTCCTAATGGGTTTCTCGAAATTCAAGCAATGAAAAGAAAACCGATCCATCTGAATAAGTGTCCAAGCGCTGACGTTTTGTTTGACAAGTTATGACGAGAGAAGTGACGTCATTGCAAAATAATGTCCACATAGTGTTTAGGAGAGAGATAGGGATTATTTCGATTAAAAGACTGCAAAAAACGTTAACAGTTAGTGAAATTGACTTTTTGAATCAAGAAAAAAATGACCAGAGAAGAGTAAATAGTTGTAGCATCCTGTTCATGCGGAGATGGAGATGGATAGAGGCTTGTTTTTTCTTAGTATATGCGGTCATTCTCCTATAATCTTTTATACTTAAATAAATAAACTGGGCGTGTGTTTGTGCATTTTGAAGTTAAAAAAGGAGCTGCTCTAGTAGAACCACTGAAGACGAGGTAGATTTAGACCTGTTAAAGCGGAAAGATTTCAAATATGAGTTTCTATAAATAAGTCTAGGCTTAGCAGGGTGCTTGCTCAGCATCTCTTTGTCACTGCGATATACGTGTGTGCGTTCGTGCTGAATTAGTGATTTTGTATACAGGTGTACATTTTGCAACTCTGTCTACATTTAGTAATAGGTAAATAAGAAAAGGTCCTATCAACATTTCCACAGATATTTAATTTTTATCTACCTGTAGACAAAGGCAAACAAGGCAAATGCAAATGTGACAAAAACACAGAGACGAGACAAAACACACAAAAAGAAAAACCACCAGTTACCGCCTTGGAACGGTCAGTCGGCAAAAGGGTCAACTAGGGTGCTTAAACTTGGTTTGTCGAGCGCTCCAACCTCGCACTTCCTGAAGGTTTTTCTATCAAATAAACAGTGTAAATAAAAATATCCCCTCAAAGTGAAACAACTAACAGTAAGCACCTGCATCGGGAGTTAAAACAGATATAATGAACTTATGAACATACATAATAACTAGTAATAAAATAAACTAACAACAAATGTACAGTATGTACAGTAGATAAAAGCCTCGGCGGCGATATTAACCTCATGTGTTTTCTTTTTTATTATTTTACTATTAGGTTTATGGCTTCAATCGTCCTGTGTATGCGGGATGTGGGCGTCTCTCTGTCATTATCCGTGTTGTTCTATGTGTCCGAAACTATAAAATATCATTTTATTGATTTAAAACATAATAACAGGATCGGTTGATCCAGAAAAAAAGTCAGTTTTACATAAGTCATATTCTGAATTTTACTAAATATATTAAACTATCATACATGTAATCTTTCAGAAGGACATCTGTTAATTTGACCTAATTAATTAGTTGCTAAACTGCTATGGGTTTGTTGGCTGAAGGTGGATATGTTATGTCACCACTTACGATTTTGTAAAGATAAACAATGTGTTCGTTTAAATTAAATTAAATAGACATTAGATTGGTCTTACCGAATTTATCTTCGAAATTAACATCGCTACATTATTATTAAAGCAAAGACTGAATCAATATGACAAGAAATGTAATGATTCAGGAATGAACTAACTTATTTACTCTTCGCTATTATAAGGTGATCTATAAACCTGCCTCTGTCAGTTGGAAATTGACCCATGTTTTCATGTTTGCTTGCCTTCATCTGTTTTTGTACGAATTTAATTTTTTGACCTTCTGGTCCCCCTTTTCATACAAAGTGGAATGTACTGTTAATAATAATTCGAACCTAACCTAAAATGTCAAAGTCATCAATAAAGTAAATTAAAATTGAATACTTAAAATTACATTAAAAGTGTTGTATGTTTACATCATTTATCATAGCTTGAAGGGAGACAACTGCTGTCAAACATTATGTTAGCATAGTCGAGTGAGTACAGTTAATACATTCTCAAGGAAAACGTAACTACTTAACTGTGCACATTTTCAGAGATTCACAACGTTGTGACAAATTACAGCCCCATGTCGTCCTAATCGAAATTGTTTCAGTCGTTAGAAAGTGGTAAACCTTGTCCTTCTCCTCATATTTATAATAAAGCTATCATATCGCTTAATCTTTTCGTTGTGTAAATATAGCTACATTTTCAAAAGAATTGTTGAGTAAGGGTGTCTACTTACATATTGCTCCTGTTTTTATTTGTCTGTACCAAAAAATCCGACTTCCTGTCTTTTCAATCACATGTCTACACACTTCATTGAATAAAGATTGAAACACGTTATGGTGTCGTGTTACGATTTTCCAAAAACGAAATATAGTTCACTTGCTGCAGTTTTCGCAATATGCTATTTTTAGAATTCTGGAAAACCCCTTGTTGCGTTATAATGTAAACGTTAACTGCATTAAAAATTAATCTGATCTTCTAGTAATAAAAGTTGCTACTTTCTCATGTATTTTAAGTAGCTTTGCGCTACAAGTTTGGGAGGTTGGATATTCGAAACTCAAACTTTGTTCCGATTTATTTTTCTCGCTTATCATCTTTCTTTTATCACGAATACACGAATAAAAAAAGAATTTACGAGTTCCCTCTATTTAATATAAATATAAATATATACCAATACTGTTGATTTTTTGAGATTAATAATATCAATTAGGCTAGCATTTCTTTAAATGGTTTTATATAAAATACTAGCCTTAAAGCGGTAATTTAGGATTCTGAGATTTATTTCAACGCAAAACATTTTAATTGCATGGGTCTTGGTTTCATTTGTGAATCAATTCGCGTTTAGTGTGCTCAGTTTTTTATGCCCATAAACAGCTACGGATACAAAAAAACTTAATCTTGGAAATTTTACCATATGAGCATGTAATTTCAAAATCACGACGTATTTAGAACTATGCCTTCAGATCTTTGGCAAGCGTCTTTGAGTTTTAACTATAAGACACCTACGTCTAAGTCGGTTTTTCTATATACCTACCTACATATCTATCATTTTGCAAACAGTTACCTCTCAACAATGCGGATGCAGTAGCTCGAAACTAGTCAATATCAAATGAAATTGGACCAAAAATACATCCTGAGTAAATAACTTTGTCATTTGAAGATGCTACGACATAGCACTGTATAATTATAAACGATTTCAATTATTCAAACATTTACGTATTTTATATAGATGTAGACACTTACTTAAAGAGAAAGTAATATTGTTATAGTAATCATGGTATAGTATTATTGGTATAGTAGTCATGGTATAGTAATATTGGTATGACAATAATGGTATAGTAATATTGGTATAGTAATTATGGTATAGTAATATTTGTATAGTAATGGTGTAGTAATATTGGTATAGTTATCATGGTATAGTAATATTGGTATAGTAATTATGGTATATGATAGTAATATTGGTATAGTAATCATGGTATAGGAATATTGGTATAGTAATCATGGTATAGTATAGTAATATTGGTATGGCAATAATGGTATAGAAATATTGGTATAGTAATCATGGTATAGTAATATTTGTATGGCAATAATGGTATAGTAAAATTGGTATAGTAATCATGGTATAGTTATATTGGTATAGTAATTATGGTAAAGTAATATTGGTATGGCAATGATGGTATAGTAATATTTGTATAGTAATGGTGTAGCAATATTGGTATAGTAATCATGGTATAGTAATAGGGGTATAGTAATTATGGTATAGGATAGTAATATTGGTATAGTAATCATGGTATAGGAATATTGGTATAGTAATCATGATATAGTATAGGAATATTGGTATAGTAATCGTGGTATAGTAATATTGGTATAGTAATCATGGTATAGTAACATTGGTATAGTAATCATGGTATATTAAAATTGGTATAGTAATCATGGTATAGAAACATTGGTATAGTAATCATGGTATAGTATAGGAATATTGGTATAGTAATCATGGTATAGTAATATTGGTATAGTAATCATGGTATAGTAACATTGGTATAGTAATCATGGTATATTAAAATTGGTATAGTAATCATGGTATAGTAATATTGGTATAGTAATCATGGTATAGTTATATTGGTATAGTAATCATGGTATAGTAATATTGGTATAGTAATCATGGTATAGTAATATTGGTATGGCAATGACGGTATAGTAATATTTGTATAGTAATGGTGTAGTAATATTGGTATAGTTATCACGGTATAGTAATATTGGTATAGAAATCATGTTATAGTATAGTAATATTGGTATAGTAATCATGGTATAGTAATATTGGTATAGTAATCATGGTATAGTAATTATGGTACACTATTGATGGTTTAAAACAGAAACCGCATGTATGTTTTACCTCAGCTCACTAAACGATTTTTTTACAAGGACGCGAAGCTGTTTCACATATAAATGAAATTCTTTGTCGGTTTAGGTTTCGTGATTTGCCTTTAAATAATTTAAGACAGAACAAATCTCATTCAGTAAGGCACGTTGTGTTTTATCATATGTTACAAACGCAGCAGTGTCTTCACACTTTACAACGATTAAATTGTTTGGCTGACACTAAAAACTATGGAAGGGGATATCCGCCAATATTCTAATTACTATTTTTAACTTTGATACGCGGATTTGTAGCTTCAAATGTTAATTTGTAAATTGTAACGCGGCGCATGCTAAATACCGCTATCTAATTACATCATAATTTTCATATCTCAAATTATTCCGTTCACATTTCAAGATTACACATGGACAATCTCAGCATTTTCAGCATATACAATTTACAAATCGCGGGGCGAAAATCACGAGTACATTTCCCATTTCCAGCATCTTTTTTACATGTTACAAATCTCGAGGCGCAAATCCGTTATGTCGGCAATCGGGACCCCTCGGCGATTTCTTCAGAAATAGACCTCGGGAATCATATGCAGAGAAAGTAGTCCGTCCCTGATTGTGACCTCGCGTGATCACTATGAACAATGAAATACGAAATTCTATGTTCATTGTTTGTTTGAGTGTTTTAATGGATTTAGGTTTTTCTTGTACGCGACACAACAGTGACAACACCGTTTCAACATTAGGACGCAAGGTGGCGCTTCTAACATGGGAATGCCCATTTATAAATAGAATGCACCTCTTCAATGATAAAGCGTAAAAATCCCTTCAACTGCTGTATGTAGTATACAAATGAGTAGATTAGAATATGTAGTGATAAGTATGCCTGAGTGTATGAGACTCTTGAGTGTGTGGATGTTGTGTGTGTTAGGGTAAGGAAATCCATAAGGTAATGGCCGGCTAACATATTTTATGCATGTTCCATACTATTATATTGATTACTAAGGCAAGCATTACCTTATACCACAAGCCCGGGACTTCTTCCTTGACATATACATTAAATATGTAAGGAAAGGAAGATAGTTTAGTGGGCGGTCAGGCCCCGGGTGTCCAGACATAAAAAATAGAATAAAAACACTAGGGTCTACATTATCTGCCCTAACTCACTATTAAATACTCAGCT